>PVIW01010772.1:0-41916 GCA_004026585.1 Noctilio leporinus
GAGCAAAACTAACAACAAGCAAAACAGAACCAAGTGTATGAATACAAGGAATAGGCCTGCAGTGGTCAGGAGGAAAAGGGGAGGGGGGAGGGGGGAGGCAGAGGCAAAGAAGGGGAGCAGCTTAGACAAGAACCTAGTATAAAGGAACCATGGACATGGACAACAGGTGGGATTGACTTTGGGGGGAAAGGGTGGGTGGGGAGGGGGACAGAGGGGAGAAAAAAAGGGATGGATGTAATACAACAACAATAGAAAAAAAAATTATTTGAAAAAAAAAAAAAAACCTATTTTCAAAGGTAAATTTGTCCTGATTTTCAAAAACATAAATTAGATTATCAAACAAATGATTTATCATGAATAATCTACATCATTTTGTTTATTTAAATAGATTAGTTTTACATGCACTCTATAAATAACAATGGCCTTCTATAGCTACAGAATAATAGAACTAACCTATGATATCAAAAGTAAATTGTGTATTATTTTCAGAATAATCATATAATACCACATTTCATTCCCTTCATTTTTTAGTTCTCCCCAAATATATTCATTATGGTCTTTGTTTTGTTTTACAATGGATGAGGACAATTCTGTTCTCAGACTGATGATGTCCTCAAACTGTGATCTACAAGAAGAAAACTGAGTCAGTTTTAATGTGTGCAAAATTTGCCAAGTCCCTAACGGGGTGCAAGGTTAGCACACTTTCCTACTTTTTCTTCCTCATATTTTCTGCTACTTTTCTTAGAAGTCTCTTGCCTGGACTCATACATCATGAATGGTTACCACTGGGCATAGTACAGTAAATCACTTCTGAGTGTTATTGAGAAGTGATGAAAGTTCTCTTCTGTCCATCATATTTCGCCCATCAGCCTGCCAGAAAATCCAACTGGAAAGCAGATGTCCAGAAACTACCATGAGAAAACAATTTTAAAGATCAGAAATGCTATTTACAATTACAGATGTTAACAAAGATATGTTGCCATGTACTGATCCCTGAACACCAACAAGAGTGAATTGAAATGAACATCATGTAGCTATTACCGATAATTGCTAGAATAAGCTTTTATTTCTGATATAACAAGAGGAGGTACCCTTTTTTAAAGTAAATTGATGATGATAAACCTTTTGGTAGAAATTTGTGAGGAGAAAAAGGAATGAAAAGTATTATAATGATACTATACTATCCCTGAGACAATTCTAGAACATTCTTCTCAGACAGGTCATGATAAGGACCTCAGTTAGTTCTTGGTCTTAGTTCAAACAAAGCATATGACAGATGGTCTTAATTTGAGCTCTGAAAAGGTCAAGGAAACACCTAGGGAATTAAGACAAAAAAAAAAAAAAAAGTTAGTGAATCAAAAGTGATAAGAATCTTAGGATTTAAGCCCTGGCTGGTAGCACAGTGGATAAGGCGCCGGCCTGCGAACCCAAAGGTCGTAGGTTCGATTCCCCAGCCAGGGCACAGAACCAGGTTGCAAACCAGGTCTCCAGTCAGGTCTGTGGCTGGAGGCAGGTGAAACGCAACTGTACATTGATGTCTCTCTCCCTCTCTGCCTCTCTCCCTTCCCCTCTTTCTAAAAATAATGAAATGAAATCTTTAAAAAAAAAAAAAAAAAAAGAATCTTAGGATTCAGGGGCCCTGTCACCTGAAGTCTTACAATAAACACCAAGGAAAAGGTTGAGCTAGATGACTTGAGGTAAGTCTAGACTGTACTAAGATAAAAATCTGAAAGCTTGGAGCAGAATTCATGATTCTATGGCATTTAGTCCTAATAGGAAAACTAAGTCAAAAGGGCTAAAGCCTCCAGAAGATATAATTCTGATTATTCAATTACAAATTATCTCCATGAGGTGAGAAGAGAGTAAAGCAGCAAAATAAAGAAACATGGTGGTCCAAGAAATTCAGAGACTAGCTAAGACAATGGTATATAGTTTTATAGGCTTCATACCAAAAAGAAGAAAAGGAAAGCAAAGCAAGAAGAAAGAAAGACAAAATGGTAAGTAAGGCATGACCACTGAGGATGAATGTGAGAGCTCAAGAAACTTTGTATAGACTAAGACAAAGGCAAATTTATTATAGCATATGTAAATTGACCCTGGCTGAAATGAGAATGAGTCTCAAAGTCCCCTTCACTCTGCCACCAGAAGCCTGAAAAGGCTCTCAAAGCACCATCTGAAACTACAGTCCTAGGTCACAATGTCCAAGTTGCTCTGCACATATTAAAAACCTTTCTTATTCCATTACCTGCCTACCTTTCCAGCTCCATCTCTCACTCCCTAGGCACATTCACATGTGCGCATGTGTGCACTCACACACACGCAATCACCATGTTGCCATGCTGATTTCTGCCTTTGGGCAAGCTGCGCCATTTTCCTGAAGAAGTTATTCAAGACCCAGCTCCAATGCCATGCCCTCAGCCACAGCTCCCTTACCACTTCTCCTCTAGCTGGAGTTACCCATCTCCTCTTCAAAGCTTCTGCTGTTCTTTCAATGAACTGTATTCTCCCACAGAACATTTAAAACTGTAAAATAAGCTTTCCTGAAAGGGAACAGAAAGTACCCACTCCTTCACCTTTTCCTACAAAATAGTGTTTTGGAGGCTTCCATTCAAACTACTTTCTGACCTTGCTCAGTGATCTAATGGAGCAAAGAGAGGTCTCTGCATCTTGTGTTTGTTTGCAAATTGATGGGAAATGAAAATGTACCTGTTCTAATATAATTTAATTAAATGTAGAATAGGGTAGTGTAGCTACCCTGAACTTCAGTGTTAACTTCTGAGTTACAGAGAAATTAGTGAAAAATATAAGTAGCAGCATGCTGGTGTTCACTCATAAGAATTATAAATTAGAGGGGAGCAAAAAGGGGATGGATGTAATACAACAACAATAAAATTTTTAAAAAAAGAATTATAAATTAATTACATTACTAAATTTTTAAAATTTGTTGTAAATTTCCAAAGACCATAACCAGTGAGAACACTTCTTCTGCCTAACCCAGAAACTCAAAGCAATTGTACAAACTGAATTAGAACAATTAACTTTTGGCAGATCCACAATTGTGTTCCTCCCTTGTGGTGGTTGAACCCACATAAAAAGTCTTTGGGATAGTTTCTTGCTGGATTCTGTCCTCATCAAAAAGCATGAACATGGGCAGATCTAAAGCCCATATAGGTGCTTAGAAACATATTTGGACAAATACTTGTTGAGACCTTAATATATCATCCCCTAGTAGAGTTTCTGTAATCTCACATGGACTTTGATTAAATCAATATTTTCAAAGATTTCAATTTTGACAATTTTTTTAGGTATGTAGTTGTATAGAAATTTTGCTGGAAATTACTAAGACAAAGTCAATTTACCAAGTGCTGAAGCAACACTTTTTCATGTTGTCTACACTGCAGAGCATATTATGTCCTATCAAAAAAGAAAACTATAGAAAACTGCTTCAGTGTTACCAAACAGCATGGGGTCCTGCTGCCCTCTGCTACCACCTCAGCCATGTGTGGCAAACACAAGGCGTCCACCTTGTTTTATCTGGATAGCGCCTTGTTTCTGTGGCTTGCTTCACTGTTAAGGAGTAGTTCCATTTATACAGTCCTAAAATTACATTCAGCCCTTATAAAGGCAACCTTGAGGCTGATCTGGCCCCCGGTGAAAATGAGTTTGACACCCTTGTTCTAGGCAAAATTCCAGAAGCAAATGTTTGGTGATACAGGAACAAGAGTCTATTCAAAAGCAGTTACTTAGGCCTATCAAGTCCCAGCTTTAATCACTTAATTTTATCAAGTAAGGCTAAATTCTAGCACCTGGGTTCTATCTTTTCTCTTGCTAGTTTCTATACAAAAGCTACACAATTCCAGGAGAATAACAGGCTTCTACCTCAGAGGTCATCTCCTCTGGAACACATGAAGAATAACCCTGCCACCCTCTGCCAGGCCAGCCTGACCTTAGGCTGCCCCTGGAGGTCCTTCCCATCCATACCATCTGTTGAGAAGTGCAGGCTGCTGTAGCATGATCATCCAAGAATCCTCAAGGAAGAGGGCAACCTTGAGAGCCAGAACCTGAGAGAGAGCAGCTCAGGAGCCAAAAAAAACCTGGTGAGCCAAGGAGCCCACCCTCTTTTCATTTCCATTGGCTCTGGAGGCATCAGCTTCTCAGCTAATCCCATCCTAGACTGACTTCCATTGCCTCGGCAACTCCTCCTACAGTCCCTCCTACATCTCCCCAGTGATCTTAATCAGATCTCTATCATCAGTGTTATTCTGTCTTGAAATGAAATCTTCAGAGACTAATAAAAATTAGGCTGTGTCAAAGTTAAAGGGAATCAGATTTCCAGACTGGAAAGTCTTATCTATCTTAGCTCTATCTACCTAAAATATAGATAGTGCAGTGGCCAAAACTATATAAGGGAGATTCCTAACTGTTAACATCTGGCTATAAAGCAAAATTAAATTAAGGAAGAAAATAATGGGAGGAATAAAGTGGTTCTGCAAATAGAAAATAAGGAAACCCAACAAAAGTTGGGAGCCTATTATATAATGTAGTAATTTTTGTCAACTAAATAAACTTCTTACAGTATGTTTTTACTTAGATAAATTAAGGAAAATTTTCAATATGTATAAATTGACTTGTTCTAAAAATATGGTACCAGCTATGGCTTACAAAGAGAGGGATGACTAGGCCAGCGACATCTTAGGATAAATGAGTGGGTGGCTTGTCTGATCTCTTCCCACTACTAGCCTCCCCATATCCTCCATGTCGACTCCCACCCATCCTATACCCAAAAGACACGTTTTTCCTTTACTGGAAAAGAAAAACTACGAACAAGCAGCAAATCAGTGTCCGAGGGTACTGTGCTTTATCTCACTTCCCTTTCTCCATTGACTGCTTATTTAATGTTATTTTTTTAATTATACTTGAGATACAAATGATTGACCAAAAAGTTCATTCTGTTATTTCCATGAGATGGCTCTAGTAGCACTTAGTTTCATTCAAAACAATTGTTTACATTGCGTTGTAACAGCTGTCATATCAGTGTGCAGTTAAAAGCATCAAACTGGTGAATTTTTGTGTAGCCATTTTAATATTGAAGGTGGAAGAAAATAAGCAACATTTTCAGCATATGTTTTATTATTTCAAGAAAGGTAAAAATGCAACTGAAATGCAAAGAAAGATTTGTGCAGTGTATGGAGAAGGTGCTGTGAGTGACTGAATGTGTCCAAAGTGGTTCGAAAAGTTTTGTGAAGGAGATTCCTCACTGTATAGGATGCCCCACGATTGGGTAGGCCAGTTGAAGTTGATAACAATCAAATTGAGACATGAGTTGGTCTGAAGGTTGTGTGCTATTGTTAAGCTGATCAAATTGAGACATTACTTGAGGATAATCAATGTTATACCACATGGGAGATAGCCCACGTACTCAAAATATGCAAATCAATAAAGTTATTGGTGAAAAATGAAAAAGTGTCCTTTATTTCATGGAAAAAACTAAACAAACTTTTTGGCTAACCCACATATTAGTTTCAGGTGTACAGCTTAGTGATTCAACATATATAACTTATGAAGTGATTACCACAAAAAGCCTAGTAACCATCTGTCACCATACAGTTATTATGACATTTATGGACTATTCCCTACATACATGGTATCCCCATGACTTATTTTATAACTGGAAGTTTGTACTTCTTAATTATTACTTTTTTGAGATTTGAAAGAAACTTCTTGTTATTTCAGAAACATGCAATGCAAATAAAGTCACATTTCAAAATGGAGCAAGAATTGGGAGAGGAAATCTTCAACTTCTCAAAGCATCCTCATTTTCTATTCAACACATTTTAGAATTACCTCTTGTATGGTTTAGAAATATTGGAAATATTTCTAAATCCTCAATTATAAAGTAAAATAAAACATTTTACATTAATAAAAACATACATATTGTATAAATTTTCCTTTGTAAACTGCCTAAGATAATAGCAATAAAATGTTCATTATAAGATGAACAACAAGTCATCAAAAATTCCAGAACAAGGTAATGTGGTAAAGGAGAGCTAAAGGGGAATAATAATGAATTTTTATTTAAGATATAAAATTTTACAAAGCTAAAAGAAATATGTGTTAAAATATTTTTTGTAGGCATTGAAAGAAGTATGCCAATTTATAAAGAGAGAGAAATTTTTTTATGAGCCTGAACTCTGAGAAGAATTTATTTTTAGGACTTTTTGGTAGTTGTTAAAATGTCTATATTGTAAAATAGCTATATCAACATTGTGTCTTGAATATAAATTTTATAAAAATAAATGTTACATATAGCAAAAAAAAAAAAAAAATCCAGCACAGAGTTAGAATAGCATGGCTAGTCAGTTCTGCTTTCAAATCCTTGGTAGAAAGATTAAAAGGTCCCGGTCTACTGCCACTGTTTGTCACTGCCTCAGAGCACAACTCCAAAGACAAACCAGACCAGTCTAAAAGAAGCTGTCCACTGTTCCAGCAATGCTGTTCCTGGGCTGGGCTCCTGCAGAAGCCTGCTAATTTCCCACGTGTTAGTGTCACAGTCACCACACTCTGGGTTCACAGGAACCCAGAGCATATCTGTGCTGAGAGCAATGGTGCTCAATGAGTGGCTCCCCCACCAGCATCACCCAGGAACTGGTTGAAAACGAAACCTCTCAAATGTCATCCTTAGACTAGCACTTTCCAACTTTTTTCATCTCATGACACAGGCAAACTAATTACTAATATATGATATTACTAATATATTCTATTTTTTAACAAATCTGAGAAAAAAATAGATATAATTCTAATTCAGTCACATGGGATGACTATTGTTATGTTAGATGTTATCAATTTTTTGATTTGACAATCTAAGGGAAAAGAGGTCAGTGCCCCTGACTAAATAGTCAGATACTGCATGCTTTAAAAATTCTTGTGGGACACCAGTTAAAAATGGTTGCCCTAGATATATTGAATCAGAAACTCTACAGGCTACCCATAAATGTCTTGCATTTGCCAGTCCCTCCAGGAAATTCTCATGCAGGCAAAAGTTTGCAAACCACCATAGTGGAGTACCTGGTTTGGGCCACACACACACTGTCAAACCAGTCCTCTCTCCCAGACCTTCAGTCCTTTGTGTTAGGCCTGCCTGACCAGCACTCCATCATTTCCTCAAGGCCATTTTACTTCTTGAGCTCTGTTTCCAGTTCTCGCCACTGAACCTCCACTGGGGCTACCCTGAGAGTCTCCAGTTCCAAATCCTAGGGAGAAGGGATGAGGAATGCTCCCAGTGCACACTGATGCATCTTGGCCTCTGGGACCATCCTTCTCCGATCTGAGATTACAGTGTAAAGCATCTTGATGAGTGCCTCAAAAAACTCCCCCGAATTTGTTGCAACCTAATCCTGGAGCAGGGACAGCAAATGTCCTCTAAACTTGAATGACTAAGAAGGCCAGGCAAGTAATCATTCCTTAAACAAAAAAAAATCCAGGCAACATTAAACCCTCAAACAAAGGATTTTTTATTTGTTTGGGTTTTTAGGGAATGGTGTTTGTTTGTTTTTCCTGCTTGTTCCCCAACTCCAGAAAAGCTACTGAATAGGAGGAAAACAGACGAGCTCAAGAGTCTGAGTCTGTATATAAACTCTTCTTTCCCTACACATTCACCCACAAATACTATCAGCAATAAATTAGTGATAATAAGATTATTTAATCATGTCCAACATTTTGTAAATACTTAGGTATTTTATCTTTCCTTGCTATATTTCCAAAGAAACAAATATACTACATATATTGAATAATCTATTGCCTAATTATCTAATAGTAATAACTTAGAATCAATATCCAACTCATAAAGAAACTGAAAAACACTTAAGTGTGAAGAGAAAAATCAAGAATTTGATTATTACTTTCTCCAGACCTCATTAGTTTAAAAGATATACAAAATGGAACTTAATAATATTCATTTGTGATTCAAAATTTTCACAGAGGATAGCCAACGGCATACATCTTATAGCTACCACAATAGTCAATGTGCTTTGCCTTCATGTAAAATTTAACAAGTGATAAATTTCCTTTAAGCAGAAACTTTGCTATATATTGCATGATGTTAGTTATTACTAATGGTGATAAAATCTTATGGCTACTGCCAAGGATTTTAAGCATCAGCATAGCCAGGTCGTGCATCAAGTGGACCAACATGCTTTAACTGAGACCCCAGTACAATAGCTCTCCCAGGACTATGACTGCTATTTTAGCTGTCGACTCTCCTTGAAATAAAAAATGAAGCTGTTTGCTTTAAGTATTTACTTTATTTCTTTATGAAACCATTAGGGTAATTATAAACCATTATAAGCAAATATAATTTAGGGTTTTTTAAAAAATAATACTGTATTTACTTGCTCTATGAGACCAAGTTAGAGATTAAAAAAACTAAAGTTAATTCAAAAAATCATTGGAATAAAGTACAGTACTGTGCCATTAAATGAAATTGGAAAATAATAAACAAAGTTCATTCTAATCAGTAATTTCCATTTCCTTTTTCATCAAAACTTTTGCCAAGGCAATTAATAATGAACAAAATTAATTAACAGCATTATTTCCTCTAGCATACATGAAATGGCCAAAGGGTAGCAGCAGGAATGAGAAAGATATAGGATGTGGAAATTTCAAACTAGATCATACTCAGTGACCCAGAGTTGTTTACGAGTGGCACTTGAGTTTTCAATATTGCTAAAGTTTTATAAAGCAGACTTCTGTTTAAAATATCCTATAGCACTGAGCACTTTTTGCCATAGAATAATAAAACTATGGAGATGGATAGGCCTATAGTTTGTATAAATTCCCACTGTATAACCTTAGGGAATTCACTCATTGTCTCTGAACATCACCTCATTTACAAACAGGACTTATGTGAGAATGGCATTAATGAGAGAAGTAAAGTACCTCATGGGGCATCTGCCACCTAATAGCATTCAATAAATAGTAAGCATTCATGTGACTATAAATAATTTAAATGATTCTTTCAATTCATTCTGTAATACTCTATCCCAAATCACACACACAAATAAAAAGCTGTGTTGCTCTTTCACTCTGTAATCTAGATTAATTGTAAAACAAAAATATCAACATAAACTAACACATTCTATAGTGTGTTCAGTGGATTGGTAGACTGGAATGCATTTACTAGTGTTACCTTCTTATTGTCTTCACAATTTTGCTAATCCAATATTCACGGTTATTTGAAAATTCACACACAGATTTTTTAAATGAAGCAGTTTCTATTGAAATAGGCCTAGCTGTCTAGGATAATTAATCCTTTGTAGCAGCCGAGGCACAGCACGAAGGCTCTGACAAGCTCCCTGAAAACCAGCCAGGGTGTCAGCAGGTAAGAGTTCCCTTTAGGTCATCAGTTAATACAGGTGTTTTGGGTTTCTGGAAGCTTTGTTCTCAAAGGGAAAACATTTCAGTGAATCTGGGCAAGCACCAGGGCAACTGTAATGAGTCTGAGACCAGATGCCAGTCATAATTTTAGGCCAGCTGCTACTTGCTTTTGATTTTGAACAAAGACATACCCTCTGAGAGCACAGTTCTCCCCCTGCCTCGGGGTCACTCTCAAAGTGAACTTGATGAACCAGATTCTGGCAAGATATAGGTATCACACTGGGCTGTAGCATAGCTACAGTGGAACAAGGTCTTAGGTGGGATGGGGATTTAACAAAACTGTGCGTGAAAGAAATCAGGCCTGAAAAGTACAGTTGGTCAATAATGAAGTATTGCATTTAGAGAAACAGTAAAACAGTTTCAAATAAGACTCTTAGAACCTCAATTATGTTTTATCCCCACCTGACACCATGCTACAGTAGATAATACCCAAGCTTTAAAATCAAACAAATAAGTTTAAAGTTACACACTAGTGAGGAAATTTATGGACCTTCTTAATCTCATTCCCTCGCCAGTTAAATCAATGGAAATAATAGCACCTATGTCATAGGATTACTGTGATGATTAATTAAGCTAATAATATAAAGTTCTTAGCTCCATGCCCAAAATATAATAGGACTCAATAAATGGTGGCTGCTATTAGAGTATAGCAGTTATATTTATATAAATGATACATAAATATAATTTAATTTGGAAAACCTAACTTAGCCACAGCTTAAGTAAGAAAAAAATTATTTTTCTTTCACATAAAAGAAGTCTAGATATAGGAAGCCCAAGACTTCCTATTCTTTGCTTCATCATCCTAGCAACCATTGTCCACCCTTAAGGGCATTTAATGGTCAAAAATGACTGCTGAATCTCCAGCCATCATAGCATTTCCAACTACCCAGGGACGGGAAAGAGGAATGGGGAAACAAAAACAACTCATCCCCTCTGTTGGTTCACTTTTAAGGCTCTCCCTCACTCTGTCAACAGTTTCTAACTTCTACTTACCACACACTGGCCAGAACTGAGTCAAGCCTTGCTACAAAGGGAAGATAGAAATATACTATTTTACATGCACAATAAAAACTTGGGCCTTGACTGATGTGGCTCAGTGGATTGAGTGCTGGCCTGCAAACTGAAATGTCGCCAGTTTAAGTCCTGGTCAGGGCTCATGCCTGGACTACAGGCCAGGTCCCCAGCTGGGGGTGTGCGAAAGGAAACCAATCAATGTAGTATTTCTTGCACACATCTATGTTTCTCTCCTTCTCTTTCTACCCCCTCTTCCCCTCTCTCTAAAAGTAAATAAAATCTTTAAAAACAACATAAAAAACCTTGGGTTCTGTAAATAAGAAGTAAAAATTTGGCTTGGACTGAGAAACCAGCAGATTTCTACCACAATATGCAACATTGGTTCTCACCTATCACTTTGATCTTTCATTGCCTTTACTAAATCTATCATCTCTTTTTTCTATGTGGAATAATTATTAACTCACAGGTATTTTGGTCTGTGTTTTCCCTCAAAATTTCCTCTATTATTTATCATCTCGATGAGCAGTAGCTAAAAATTTAAATGTCTAAATTTAAATTGCCTAAATCAGAAGTCAGCTGGAGGATTCAGGACTCTTGCAACTAGGTAAGATTTGTTCAACTAGCACTTTGAAGATCCAAAACCTTCCCCAAGACTTCTGCCAACTTCTATGGCCTTTATTATCCTGATTATGTATGATTTCAAGCTCCTGTTATCATGCTATGTGACAACCCAGTTGTAACACCAGACCCCAAAATGATAGATAATACATACATACACACAACCACACACACATTCCCATAATTCAGTTGTGAGTGAAATAGGCTTGAGTGGAAGCAGAAACATGGCAACAATTTCAAATAGTATTATTCACTTTGATCTCTTACCTTCTTAAAATGTTCCTTATCCACCACACAATGAGAAACCTTCGTTGGTTGTGTCTCCACACAGACTCTCCTTATACCTTCTCCTTCTACTCTCCTTTCCCCTCATCTCCACCCCTTTTATTTCAGAAAAAAATAAATTCATCTCATTTTCTCACCCCGATTATTGCAATAGCCTCTGGGATGGTCTCTGCTTCCACTGTGCCCCCAGGCTGTCCATTTCCAACACAGAGCCAGAGGATTCCTTTAAAAATGTGTCAATTCATGCCATTCCTCCAATGCCATTCCAATAGCTTCCCATCACACAGCAGAAAAGCCAAAGTCCTACCTACATGACCTGGACTGTCTAGTAACTCTCAGACCTTTCTCCTATGAAGCCTTGCTCCCCACACGAAGCCTCCTTGCTAGTCTGGAACACTCCTGCCTCAGAGCATTTCTTCCCTCTGCTTGAAATATTCTTCCCCTAGTTACCTACGAGGCCTACCCCCTGCCTGCTCAACTTCTGCTCAGTTGTCAGTTCAGTGGAACCTTCCCAGACAGCACTTTTATAATGGCTACATTTCATCTTCGAATTTCCTATCTACCTTCCCTGTTCTATTTTCCTCCATAGCATTTACCATCTTCTGACAATCTATATCAACTTGTTCATTTATTTGTTTACTCTCTTTATATGCCCGCTAAAGTGTAAGCCCCATGAGGGCAAGGGCCATTGTTTTGATGGTTGCTTTATCCTCACAATATCTGGCAGACCATAAGTGCTCAGTAAATACTTGCTTAGGTAAATCAAACAGGATCTTTCTCACTTGGAGTATCTCTCATTTGTATTGCCTGGGCTTCTACGGACATCCTTTTTACATCAGTTGGTTTATTAAGTATCCTTCCAAATCAAAACGTTTCCTCCTTACATGGAACACTTTGCTGACTATTAAGAAAACAAGCTTCCTACAACTTTGAACCAAGCTCCTCATGCCTTCCAGCAGTCGTGGAAGAGCATTGCTCAGGTTCCACCTTCAGGATTCACCACAGTATTCAGACCCACACTGAGGCCCCACCTCACCAGCTGCCAATAACCAAACATGAGGGTTATGCACATGAGGGGCATGCTGGTGTTGGGCCACACCTGCTCAACACAGGATTCTGGTGGAGTCTCTACTCTGGGCCTCCTATTGCTTTGGCCAAGACTTGCTCAGAACTTCACTATCATCTGAGGCTCTTCCTACCCAATCCTTTCACTTTTCACAGGTGTCCCCACCTACATCTATCTGTAGATTCTCTATGAATGTCTGAGCCCTTCCTTTTTATCTTTCACAAGTACTTCCCTTTTAATTCTCTTGTACTTCAAATTCTGCTCCTGAGAGGACCCATCCTCACACAATCTTCTAGGCATTTTCACTTAGGTGTCACTGTAGTCAGTTCGAATTCGGTATGTTCACAACCAAACTCAAGAGGCTCTTGTGAAACATGGTGCACAACTGTGGATCAAGTTGAAGCCAAGTCGGGACTGAGACTGGTCCTGGGGAGGGGAAAATGGTACTGAAAACCATCTCCTGGGACTGAGCATAGCAGCACCCCCTATAACCCTGACCAGAGCAACTCTGGTAGGAATGAATTACTCATGTAACTGAATTGCTCAAGAATGAAAAACATATAGGTTTTGTATAAAAGGCCCCAGATATCTGAGGTAGCCATGTTTAGAATATAATAAATTTGAATAGTTTTGTCCCTAAAATTTATTAAAATAATAGTGGAAATTAATTTTTATGTCCAACTTCTCAATAATTTTGATGTGAAATTTATTAAAATAAAGCAATAGTAAAATTTAATTTTTAAAAAGAAAAATTTCAAACATTTCTTTCATATTTAAAAGTTCAAAACAAGTTAAATGGTAAAGTATTTAAGTTGGTGGAATTTTTACCCTCTTTCCTGTTGTTAGCATTCTTCAGCCAAAGCTGTTAAAATATCTGTGATCTGTGGGCCAAGTAGTTTAAACAACTTTAAATTACTGTTTAAATGTTGCTAAAGTTTCATGATAGATATTTTTACCTTTATTAAAAGTTACAGAATTTCTTATGTTAGCTTGCTGCATGTCATAATAGGATAACTTTTCTAAATGAAGACATTAAAAGTATAAATTTATTTAAGATATTGCCATTTCACAGAATAGCTACATATCTTCATTATGATTTGGAGTATTCTTTCAGATGTGAAATTTTCTTTGGATTTTTTACCTTTTGCTCCTAAAATATCTTTCATCTGGACAGGACATATCAACTATGCTAGTACATGGAACAATATAAAAATAGGCTTCAGGAAACACTGTGATTTTAAATATAAAGTACTTGCTAATTTGGAAGGTAACCATACAAAATTTTTTAACAGACTTACAAGTAACTAACTTAAAATAACTGTATGTTGGATAGCTATATGTTAAGTATCTTTAAAAATAATCTGGGCATTATTTCAAAAGAAACAAAATTTTACAAAACAAACTAGAAAACACAAACATTTCAGAGAAAAATAATCTAACATATTTTTGTGCAATTCTATTGAATTTTGGACTTTCCATGAGATGTTGAAGTCTGTTTTCAGTGAATCAGAGAGATTTCATCTAAAATGCCATGGCATAACTTTGCTCTAGCCTGGGTTAATTACTCTTATCTATCAAAAAATCATCATTGATAGCTCTGGCTGGTGTGGCTCAGTGGATTGAGCACAAGCCTGTAGACCCAAGTGTTGCTGGTTTGATTCCCAGTCAGGGCTCCAGCCAGATCCGTAGCTGGAGGCAGGTGAAAGACAACCATACATTGATGTTTCTCTCCCTTTCTTCCTCCCTCCCTCCCTTCTCCTCTCTCTAAAAATAATGAATAAAATCTTTTTTAAAAAACATTGTGAAAATTTTTCATGGACATGCATTATATGAATCATAGATAAAGTTTTTCAAATGTTTATGATTCAGGTATTGGGCATTCTAATGGAGATAACACTATAAGAAAAATTAGATGGTATACATAAGCAATAAATGGTATTGAAAACATAAATTATCAAAAGGGACTATCTTAGTCTGCTCAAGAGGTCATAATAAAATACCATGGACTGGGTAAAACAACTGGCTTAAACAACAGACATTTATTTCTCATAGTTTTGGAACCTGATAAGTCCAACATCAAGGTGCCAGAATAGTCAAGTTCTTGCTGAGAGCTCTCTTCTTGCCTTATAGATTGCTGTCTTCTTTCTGTGTTGCCACACCGCAAAGGGGTTGGTAGGGGAGAAAGAGAAAGAGCAAGATCCCATCTTTTCTGATAACAGCACTAATCCCATCCTTGAACATCATGGGGATAAGGGGTGCTAACCCCCATGCAGTTGAAAATCCACGTATAATGTTTGACTCCCCAAAAACTTAACTAATAGCCTACTACTGGCCAAAATCTTTACCAATAACAAATAATCAATTAAAATGTATTTTGTATGTTAAATATAGTGTATTCTTATAATAAAGTAAGCTAGAGAAAGTGGTATCAAGAAAATCATATGGAAGAGAACATACATTTACAGTATTTATTGAAAAGGAACCCATGTATAAATGGACCCATGCAGTTCAAACCCATGTTGCTACAGGATCAACTATACCATCATGTTGGGGATTAGGGCTTCAACATAAGATTTTGGAAGATACAAATACTTGATCTATAACAAACACTATATATTGGTAGTTCCTGTTCTTGTAGTAGCCCTTTACATTCCGATAAAAAGCAAGAATTCTGTAGAAATAATACCCTGGTGCGGGATGGGGGGAGATGAGAATACAGTTTGAGGCTGAGGAGTTTGTATCTTTTAACTCCTGAAAATGAGCATAACTACATCAGAACCAGTTTTCAGCTGCAGATATATGGGGCCAACATACCCAAACATACAAACACCCAACAAAAAATTCTCCTAAGCTTCTTTCTTAGAATAACCTCCAAAATCTATACTAGACTAGTAAGAATGTTGATAATTGAGGAAGCTAATAAAAGGCTGGCAGAAATCTGACTCCCAGGAGAAGGAAAATTTTAATCACACAGCCTGTTGAGAAAAAATTGGTCCAAGTAATATAAAGGTTTAATCCCTAAATGCCTGCTCCTCCTTCAAAAGCTCACCACAGAAAACCCAAATTAAAAAAAAAAAAATAAAATAAAATAAAAAACTAAAGTTAGGACTTCTTTCATTTATGAGTCTATCTACAATATTAGAAATTTTAATACTTTAAAATCAACTGCCAAGAATGTTAGTGTAAGAAAGTATAATTGTTCAAATTCTTCTTCACTTGTTGGCAAAATTAATCAACAGCTTCATCTACCCAAACTAATATGAATGGGCACTCATAAAAAATGCAAATTACTGAAAAGGGACAGAGTGTAAGAGAAATGTGAAGATGAAAGTCAAGTTGGTCCTGACTTTGCATGATAGCAATTATGCTCTCCAGAAAGAGCCATCAACCAACACTTGGGTGAAAACTGTGTTCCTAAAGACAATAGCATACTGCTATGATTTTCAAAAAAATCACCCAGTCTTCAAACTTTCTATAAACTGATATGCATACACTGCAGGTATTTAGAGCAGTGCCTGGTACAAAGCAAACTCTTGATAATGTTAAGTATGACAGAATATAGCAGCGAAAATGTAGAGTTGTAGCAAAGAGCTGCTGTCAGCTCTGGGCCTACAATAAATGTTGAATGTGTTTTGCAACAGCTAGCTCAGTATTTGGGCATGTTTAGCTAGTTACTCACAGGTACTAGGTTAAGTACTAGGTTCTGGAACTTACAATATGATTATAAAACATGAGATGAGCACACAAAATTATAATAAGTATACCATATAATAAAAAATTAAATTGTATTGTACAAGCCAATTGCTAATCAAACTTGAGAAGAGGAGAAAATCAAAGAAGCCTGAAATTCAAGCTTGCCAAGAGAATGTAGGAATGACTTCAAAAGGGAGAATTATTTTTGTGAAGATAGAATATGTATTGAAATAGGTATTTAATTTGAAAAATATAAATAACATGTTCAGACAGTTTTAGAAAACAGTCTTATTATTTTACCTACATATTATTTACTTGTTGAGCCTTTTCAGTAATAAAATCAGACTAAGGCAATTTCCCAGTGATACAGAAATGTACATTATTTCTTTTTATCAAGAATATATTTAATAAAATTAAAAATAAATAAAAAAAAAAAAAAAAAAAAAGAATATATTTAAAAAATTGAAAAATGGGAGCCTGGCTGGTGGCTCAGTGGATAAGGCGCCAGCCTGCAAACCCAAAGGTCGCTGGTTCTATTCCCAGCCAGGGCAACATAACCAGGTTGCAAGCCAGGTCTCCAGCCAAGTCCATAGCTGGAGGCAGGTGAAAGGCAACCATACATTGATCTTTCTCTCCTTCTCTAGCTCTCTCCCTTTCTCTCTCTCTGGAAATAATAAATAAAATCTTTTTTAAAAAATTGAAAAATGGTTAATATCCTTCCAATATATTCTTAATTTCTATAACCAATTCAATGTGAACTGGATTTTGGAGTTTTGCGAGATTGCAGAATATTCCAAATACTGGAAAAGCATGAAAAGAAGGACAAGGCTTTTTAGGTCACCAGGCAAATTACTGCCATGTGTCAGACCTTGCAGCAAATTTATTCACACGTTACTCTGTGCTCTCCATGGCCTGACCTCAACAGGACTTGTCTACAAAATAGATTCTCTTAAAAACCAAAAACCCAAACATGCATTTCTGTAATGTGACAGGTGCATCCTTATTTATTTTAGAGTGCCAGGAAAGGGGGATGGCTAGACAGTCAGAATGAGTGCCCATCACTGGCTGAATCCCAGGGATCTGGAGACAGGATGAGAGTACACAGAAGAAGAGCATTAGAAACTGAATATTAAGAGAATAAGTTTTAAAAAATAAGCTGAAGATGATTAAAATTACATTTGGTTTCTCTCTTAATTTCCCTTTCATCCTGAAAAACCGAGAAATCTTGTTAAAAAAAAGCTTGTTTTTAAAATTGCTCTATATTGAGGAAATTAAGCATGATTCTGATAAATTATACAACTTTTTAAATCTATGAATAATGTTAAAATATGTATTATCTCTCATTTAAAAGATGAAGTGATATGTAAACAAAATCAGAAGAAGCTGTGACAGTCACTTGATTTTAGAATTAGGTTTTGGCTGGTATCCTGCTTTCTAGGTGCTGGCTGAGTGACTTCAGCCTCTACTTCCTCATTTTTCAAAGGAAGTGACATTGTCACCTGTCTCACAAGCTATTGAAGGATGTTAATAGGTGAATATGAATCCCCAAAAGAAATATTCAAGTCCTAACCCCTAATTCTCAGTGTGAACTTACTTGAATATAGTGCCTTTGCAGATAAAATGAAGAAACTAAAGTTGGGATCATCCTGGATTTAGGCTGGTCCATAAATTCAGTGACAAGTATCCTAATATACAGAAATGGAGAAGACACAGAGATGCAGAAGGGAAGGCCATGTGAAAACTAAAGAGAACAGAGTTATGCAGCTACTAGCCAAGATTTGCAAAAATTGCCAGCAGTCACCAGGAGCTAGAAAAAAGACATATAATTTATTTGGCTTTCAGAAGGAACCAACCTGCCAATACCTTGATTTAGGAATTCTGGCTTCCAGAACTATGAGAGAATAAATTTTGTAAACCATCTACTTTATGGTAATTTCTTAATGCATCCTTAACATAGACTCAAGTGAAATAATGTATACAAAAGTGGGCATAGCAATTGCTAATAGCAGTTATTCAATTTTTATTAAAATTTATTTTAACCTCTTTTGAAAGAGCTATAAGTATTTTTGGAGTACAACAGTGATAACTTGCGCATCTTCTGTTGCCTCTTATCATAAAGAGATGGTGCAACTGTAACTATTGGTATTTAGCTTAAAAAGGGAAACAAAGGGCATTAGACGTTGAGCTTAAGAAAATGGGGTACATGATCCTGCTAGCTTAGATAGGAAGCTAGTTTCACACCCGGGGGCACCATAGCACTGCTTCACCATGGGAATTAACACTTCCGCTTTCTTCCCCAATGCTGAACTGTTGAGAGGCATAGCAGAAGATGTTTGACCAAAGAGGTCTGTCATTCAAACTAGAGGGTGTAAACCCACCCAAAGCCTGCAAATACTTGGGAAGCTGACTGGTCGTTTTGAAAAAGCTTCTGGTCTTTTCTAAGCCTGAGATAGAAAGAAGCTCTCATTCTCTCTTGCTCATGATCTGCACACTCCCCATGAACTCATGTATTCTCTCTTCATGGCCATATGGCCTAAGCAGACTCCACACACAGGCCCCAGTGGGGAGCCTGGATACCACAGCACAGTAATGGACTGCCACTGAAAACAGATGCTAAGCTAGCTGGATGTTGGACTGGACCGGACTTTAATATGGAACAGAAACTGGGCAGTGGCTTTCATTCCAGCCCTACTCAAGATAAGGTTGGACCTTTTCCATAGCATGAGGAGCAGAGATAGGACATCGGGAAGTGAGAAGAGGAACCCCCCTTATTTTACATCATCAATAAAATTTATCAAGGAACCCCATCCTCCAATGCAGGTCTCAGGAAATTATTTTCCTTGTGACAGCACAAGAACTCATTTTTCACTAATAACACAACCATTTCAAGTAGCAGAATCAACTCAAGCTGGTGCAACAACAAAGTAAAAATCGTACAAAATAAAAAGTAGGAGTATTGAAGGGAAGACGCAAGAGTATCTCGGAGACTCAAAGGAAGAATTGAACAATCAGGACTTAGACTCATTAGAAGGTGTTTCTGGATTTTAACCACCAAATCAAAAGGTATGTGGTTCTTTAGCCTGAACTGAAGCATAGTTTCTGAAGTATTTCCTTTCTAGGAAAAAAAAAAAAAAAAAGACAAACAATTGAGGTCTAAGAATCAGTCAGAAGGGAAAGGAATCTCAATTGTCATTGTTATTTGAAAGAATTCAAAACCTTCCTGAAAAATAACTTGACATTTACAGGTAGAGATTTGGAACTTATTTATTAGCTTTCAAATAGTTCAAGAAGCAATCCTTTCATCCCCAAAAGTAAACACAATGTTTTTTGTTTTTTTGTTTTTCCCTTCTGTTTCTTTTGGGAAGAGAAGCATGGTTTTCAATCATTCATTTGACTAACATGCAACCATGACTTTTGAATTTTATAACCCAGCCTAATCAGGCTGATGTCTTAGAAAATACTTAGATAAACTACTTACTTTAAACTTATGTTTGAAGAAATTATCACATTTGAATATTTTGAGATACAGACAGAAATAGGATACCTTTCAATAGTATATTCTATTTGCCTTTGGCAATTTGCTCTCTGGTCCATTCAGAATTCCTAGTAAGAGGAGAGGTAATGCAACTGGTAGGTTTCCTGCTCTGAAGATTTAAGAGAGAATAAAACAGATCACAATTGAACAGTGTAATGGATTCCTTGAAACTAAATCTAAACCCAGCAACTTTTGTTTTTATGCACTGCAGAATTTTTTTAACTTTATTTCTTAGTGTATTTTTTCCATTATCATTTATCCCCTTATACCCTTCTCCGCCACCCCCACAATCACCACACTGTTATCCATGTCCATGTCCATGAGTCCTTTTTCCTCAATCCCTTTACTTACTCCCTCTCCCTCCATAGCTTCCATCCTGCTCTCCACTTATGGATCTGTCTCCATTTGCTTGTTAGTTCAGTTGTTCATTAGATTCCACATATAAGTGAAATCATATAGTATTTGTCGTTCTCTGAGTGGCTTATTTCACTTAGGATAAATTCAGCAATCATTATTTGGAAAATATTGGCCTATGGAGGAATAAAAAGACTAAGCTTACAAATACTTTTTCAGATAGGGAAATAAGACATTTACTGGAAAACCAAAATGTGTAAGAAAAAGTGTAGGACAAATCTGTTCTGCAAGATTTTTTTTAAAAAATGTAAATATGTGAGCTCCTACATATTACATGATATGTAAGATCATGTAAAAAAATTTATAATCAATAGAATTAAAACTGTTTTAACAACCAGTTGATAGCTAAGTAGACATACAAAAACAAAATGATCTATGTTCTCTAACTGCTTTTGTCATAAATTAGCACAACACACCCCATCAAATACAGGCACCTTTTGCCCAGTTCCTAACACATAGCCATAGTTTGTGGATGGTAATGATACCATAAAACTGATACTTTTTCCAATTACAAATGACAGACATTGCTACAGGGGGAATCCAGCCACATCGCTAGGCCTAGGGAAGGGTGCGGCTCATGACACAGCCAGAGGAAGCTTGCGTGGAGTACCCACGGCTGAAAATGTCACAACACACATGAACGGGCCAGGTTATCATCAAGACAGTAGGAGGGGTAGAGATGCTGCGCAGAAGGACAAGCATGGTGGACCCTAGCCTGAACTGGCTGGAAACCGATGTTTAGGACCCGTGTAGGATTTGTGCCCTAGACATTTAAATATAGCGCGGAGACTTGCAGCTTTGTCTTTTTCCTTGCCTGGTAGGAGCTGGCTCTCTGAGACCAAGTTCTGCACTGCGCGGCACCTACTTGCATTCCCAGACTGTACCCCTCCTCTCGCTGTGAGAGCAGGGCACGGACAAGGCAGACTGTTCGCTGGCCTTGGGGTTGCTAGCAGCCTCAGGCCCCAGGGCCCCCACAGACAGAGCCCCTGCAGCGGGCCCTGGGTCCCAGGAGTGAGGAGGAGCTGCATCGCTGCAGTGGGAACACCAGCCCCAAACGAGAGCTCCAGGGAGAGTCCTGAAGCTGGAGAGCAAGACCGCCAGTGTAACTCCTTGGGTCCCAGGAGGGCACATGAGAATGGAGGGTGGTGTCTGGACAGTGACTCTGGCTCTGGGGGTGGCTGGGCTCCTCTTGTGTTTTGCAGAAGAGACTGGCCTGGAGTTGGGGAGTTCCTGCTTCCCAAATTGGGCAACATTTTAATAAAGACCTTTTTTCTTCCCCATAAATCTTTGTATTACGCTTGTGTTCAGAGCAAGCAGCCATAGACTTTGTTCAGTAACAAGCTCATACGGGCCTGACTCTTCCCTCTTCCAGCATATGTACCTTTGTATCAGCTTTATTTTTATGAAGATTCTCCACGTAAAGGCAAAGATTATTCCCAGATACTCCAGATTTACTGTAACTTCAGGAGAGAGTGCCTCCTTTCTGGTAGTGCTAGAAAAAATGGCCAGAGGAGAAATGATTCTGGTCCTGAGCCACTCTGTAAGCTAATAACTCAAGCTATGGGATGGCCATTGTGCCAAGTCCGAGTCCTGTGCCAGGCCACGGAGCAGTGCATGGGATCAGCCCCATGAGGATAAGTGTTCTTAGAAGGAAAAGAAGAATTTTCATCCAAGAAAAAGACAAAGATATCATAGTAACATAGAAGCGTTATCCAAAGGCATAAGGGAAGGGAGCAGTTACCAAAACCAAGAATCAGAGTGTTAAGAAAAAAAATCACTTTAAGAGGAACGAAGATTGTCAATGAGGTAAACAACTAACCCAAAGTGACCTCGCAAAAAGAGAGCCTGGGAAATAAACCTTCTTTCTCCAGTTTCCTTCCAGAACTCCCCCGTGACTAAACTTAGCCAGGAGCTGGAAGACACAGAAGCCCATTGATGTAAGTCTCAAAGTTAGGCCCCAGGGTGGGTAATAGCAGAAAATGGATCTGAGGGGAAAATAAAAAATGCCCAGCACACTGAGCAAGCAGTATTACAACCCCTGGAAGCTCATCCATCCGTTCAACAAACAACATACAGTCCCTATATGTACAAGACACATTTCTAAATAGGGAAAATACAAAAATGAATGAGACACAGTCCCTGTCCTCAAGAAACCCTCAGTAAAACAAAAGGGGGGAGGGGAGGGTCTAACACTTTTTTTAAGTGTCATAAATGCATTAAACTCAAGAGTTGAATTCTGTAGCAGATTTTAATAATTTTTTAATAGTTTTCCATATCGATTCTGACAAGCAAATGTTTTTCCATATGCAAAATTGCTTAGTACTCACATAATGAAAACCATCGATGATTGCAGCCCACACCTCTTGTTTTGTTATTCTTGCTGATTTTTAGAGCAACCAAATGTTCTCTAGCTCTAAGAAGAGGGACAAGTATGCAACACAGAAGCAGCACCAAGAAAAGCACTATTTTCAATGTTGCATTACGGAAAGAGCTTGCTGGAAGGACTGCCACAGAGGAAGTAGCCCCTCAACTGAATTGTACAGGTAAGTAAGAAAATAAGCAGGAAAATCAGG
The DNA here is from genome assembly GCA_004026585.1 of Noctilio leporinus. Lineage (NCBI taxonomy): Eukaryota > Metazoa > Chordata > Mammalia > Chiroptera > Noctilionidae > Noctilio > Noctilio leporinus. Next base: position 22,631 of record PVIW01010772.1, read on the forward strand.
AGAGAAAAGGAAGAGTAATGTTCTAGACAAAGAGAATATTAGAAGGAAAGATATGAAGTGATAATACAGTACATTAAAACAACTGTCTGAAACCAATATAACTAGAAATTGTATGGGCTATTGGGGTTAAAATTTGATGAGTAAGAAATCCAGAAAGTGGTACGCTGTGTATGACTTTTTAAAAATTGAGAACCAGTAATGTGCTTTACATTTCTTTTCTAGATCCCCACATACTACAGGGATGTAACTGTGCTTAATTTAAAAATTGCTAAATTAAATTTGTCTTTTATTTTCTTCACCAATAAATAAATATTCTTTATTGGTTGATTTGTAATAAAACTCAAATTAGTATTATATTAAATACTAAGTAGAGATTTAAGAAAAATAAGAAGGTCATTTTAGAAGTAACTAGATAATACATTCTTCCAAAATAAAACTATGCTGCTACAACATTGAAAATAATATTAATGAATAGTTATTTTCAGGTGAAGAAGTCATACCAAATAGTTGAAGATTCACAGTGACGTGTGTGGGGTTTCTTTCTTTTAAGTCTAGGAAGAAGTATAAAAGAATAATTTCCACAAAGAGATATAGGGCATGAAAAATTCAAGACTCTAAAAACTAATTTTAGAAAGAGTTGCATGGGGAGATGTTTAGAGAAAATTAATAATTTGAGGTATTTCTCCATAACAGTCATTATAAAAGCAAGATATAATATTAATAGCAGAAATGTATAAAACCTTACAATGTGCAAAGAACAATTGTAGGAATTTACATATATTAACATTTTTAATCATGAAAGGTACAAGTAAATTCCTCAGAGGGTTTAAATTACAACTCCTAAGTATATAAAAACAGAGGTGGAAAAAACAGGCTCCAGGAAGTTATACACTGGTGGGAATTTAATAAATAAACTAGGCAAAGTAGTGGGATACAAAATTAATCATTGGAAGTCTGGTATTTCTATCTACCAATAATAAAGTATCAGAAAGAAAAATTAAGGAAACAATCCCATTCGCTATTGCAACAAAAATATAAGGTACCTAGGAATAAATGTAACCAAGGAGGAAAAGATCTATACTCAAAAAAATTATAAGAAACCAAAGAAAGAAACTGAGGAAGATATAAATATGTGGAAGCACATACTGTATTCATGGATAGGAGAAATTAACATCATTAAAATGGCCATACTAGCCCTGGCTGGTAGCACAGCGGATAAGGTGCCGGCCTTTGAACCCAAAGGTCACTGGTTCGATTCCCAGCCAGGGCACATAAACAGGTTGCAAGCGAGGTCTTCAGCCAGGTCTGTAGCTGGAGGCAGGTGAAAGGCAACCATACATTGAAGTTTCTCTCCCTCTCTGCCTGCCTCTCTTCCTTCCTCTCTCTCTGGAAATAATAAATAAAATCTTAAAAAAAAAAAAAAAAAACGGCCATACTAACCAAAGCAACCACAGATTTGATACAATTCCTGTTAAAACACAAATGGCATATCTTACAGAGCTAGAACAAATGTTCTAAAATTTTATATTTAACCAAGAGCCCAAATAGCCTCAGCAATCTTGAGAAAGAAAAGCAAAGTTAGAGGTCTGATACTACCTGATATCAGACTATTCTACAAGGCCATAGTAATCAAAACAGCATGATACTGGCACAAGAACCTGAATGTAGATCACTAGAACAGAACAGAGAGCTCAGAAATAAACCCGTGCCTTCATGGTCAATAAATATTTGACAAAGGAGGCAAGAACATACAACAAGGTAAAGACAGTCTAGTCAATGAATGGTTTTGGGAAAATTGGACTGATATATGCAAAAATTAATGAAACTAGACCATCAGTTCACATTACACACCAAAAAAGTCAAAATGGATTAAAGACTTAAATGTAAATTGTGAAACCATGAAAATCCTAGAAGAAAACATAGGCAGTAAAATTTCAGGCATTTGTCATAGCAATATTTTTCCAGTATTTGTCTTCAGGCAAGGGAAACAAAGGAAAACATAAACAAATGGAACTACGTGAAACTAAAAAGATTTTTCATAGCAAAAGAAACCATCAACAAAATGAAAAGGGAACCACTGAATGGAAGAATATATTTGCCAATAATACATCTAATAAAGGGTTAATGTCCAAAATATATTTTAAATAATATACAATTCAACACCAAGAGGACAAGCAACACAATTTTTTTTTAAATAGGCAAAGGACCTGAATAAACATTTCTCCAAAAGGACATCTAATAAACATATGAAAAATGCTCAACATTACTAATCATCAGAGAGATTCAAATTAAAACCACAATGAGATATCACCTCTCCAAATAGCTATCATTACCAAATCAACAAACAACAAATGTTAGCAAGGATGTAGGGAAAAGGTAACCCTAATGCACTGTTGGTGAGAATGCAAATTGGTGCAGCCACTGTGGAAAGCAGTATGGAGTTACCTCAAAAAAATTAAAAAGGGCATTGCCCTGGCTGGTGCAGCTCAGTTGATTGCCATATCATTTCTATAAACTAAAAGGTCACAATTTTGATTCTGGGTCAGGGCACATGCCTGGATTATGGGTTCTGTCTCGGGGAAGGATGCATACAAGAAGCAAATGATCAATGATTCTCTCTCACAATGATGTTTCTCTCCCTCTTTCTCCCTTCCTCCCCCTCTCCTTAAAATCAATAAACATGCCTACAGGTGGCAATAAAAATATTTTTAATTGGAACTGCCTTTTGACCCAGCAATCCAACTTTTGGGAATATATCTGAAGAAACCTATAAATACTAATTCAAAAGAATATGTACACTGCAGCATTATTTACAATAGCCAAGATCAGGAATCCATTACTAGATGAGTAGATCAAAAAGTTGTGGTACATCTACACAATGGAGTACTACTTGGTCATAAAAAAGGAAAAGAAAAAGGAAAGGAAATCTTACCTTTTGCAACAGATGGATTGACCTGGAGATTATTATACTAAGTGAAATAAACCCAACAGGCAAAGACAAATACCATATGATCTCGTATGTGGAATCTGATGAATAAAATCAACTGAAAAACAAAATAGAAACAGAGTCACAGCCACATGGAAAAGACTGGCAGCTGTGAGAGGGGAGGGTTGTTGGGGGTTGAATGGAAAAAGATCAAGGGATTAAGCAAAAAACATATATATACCCCCTAACTTACGTAGACACATACTGTAGCCTCAATCACTGAATCACTGTTCTTCAAATTTAGCCAGTGGTATTTGGATATTTGCTTTGCAAACTTGAATCCCTCATTCAGGAAAATCCATTCCCTATTTCCCTGCATAGAAAATCAGATTCAGCTTTCAAGACCCACCTGAAGTCTTTTCCTCTTTCTTAAACTTTTTTCCACTTTCTTGCATTCCTTTGCTATCTATCATACATCGTTAGGAACCAAAAAAGCACTTTCCACATCTCAGTTATGACACTTAGCATTTTGCATTATATATTTATTTTTTTAGCCTACATATCTACTCTCACCCTCAGCCCCCATAGTCAAAACTGAAAACAGAATTTATACTTTATTCATCTCTATAACCTTTGTATCTGGGCACAAAGGAAGTTCAGAAAATGCTTGTTGAATGAAAGAAACAAGTATTATAAACTTCCTAATATTCTCTAACTCGGTTCTTATTTACACATTGGGCCTTAAAGATATAATTTTTAACTCAATTTCTCCAATAAGTTTTACTTATAATTTTAAAATATTGAAATTGATCCATCTGCCCAAGAATAGGGACATGGCACACACACACACACACACACACACACACACACACACACACACATTATGGGGTTATTTAAAAATTAACATTTTATACCTGGCTGTTGGCACAGTGAATAAGGCACTCGCCTGCGAACCCAAAGGTCATTGCCAGTTCGATTCCCAGCCAGGACAACATAACCAGGTTGCAAGCCAGGTCTCCAGCCAGATTCGTAGCTAGAGGCAGGTGAAAGGCAACCATACATTGATGTCTCTCTCCCTCTCTGCCCTTCTGCCTTCCCCTCTCTCTAAAAATAAAAAATAAAATATATTTTTAAAAAGGTTGTAATAATTTTTAAAAAATTAACGTTTTAGGGGATGAATAAATAGAGTGCAGAGATGTTTAGGGCAGTAAAACTATTTTACATGACACTACAATGTCATTAGGTAGTTGTCAAAACCCACAAGCCATACAACACCCTGAGCAAACTCCAATGTAAACTATGACCCTTGGGTGATAATGATATGTCAATATTGGTTATCAATTGTATGGGAAGTTGTATGTGGGAACTCTCTGTACTTTCCGCTCAATTTTGCTGTAAACCTAAAACTGCTCTAAAACAAGTCTATTTTTAAAATAAATAACTAATCATTTCCAACCTATTAATAGGTTGGAAGTATGTGTATAAATAAGGCCATTAAATTTTACAGAGTGCAAAATGGTACATACACTGGAAATCATATACTGTACAAGTATATAGTTATTTAGATGTTAAATTAATGTAAAGTAAGGGAAATAGAGTTTAATTTCATATTTTAAATTTTTCTTTACTGTTGTTGAATTTCAGAGGAGGAAGGGAAATGAAAGGAAGATAAGGCAGAAGGAGGGGAGGAAGATGGGAAATCAGTTATGCCAATTTTATATATATGCGAAATTCACATCGAAACTCCAAGAACCACTTTTCCAAGGAGCAGTTCTCAACCATTCCATTGTCATTATGATTATATGCTTGAAATACATTTTTGGGGAATGTTAGATAATTTTTGTTCGTAAAGACTGCTATGGTTTAGGCCTAACTAAAAAAGAAAGACAGCTTTCTAAAGCAAAGAAATACAAACTTCAATATTCATTTCAATCTGCTTACCTCATAGAAAACAACCATTATCCATTATATGAATACAAGCGAAAAAAAAATAGTTATAGGCTAGGTTGGGTTGGCTCTAAAAATGAAATTGCAAAATTCACAATCTGCTCTGCAGGCCTTCAATCCTACTTATGTAACAATTCTACACACACAGCAGTTTTTCAGTATGTTCAGAGGCAATTAACAGAAATGTTGCTAACTTGTGTATTTGATACATTTGTTTGAAAGGCGCAAAAAGCTAACAACATTGTAAAGGTGAATCTTATCCAAGTTCAAACTCTAGGTAAGATGAATATTAGAAACTAGGTAAACAGATATTTTAGATCTTAATTTTCATTAACATGCCATATTGGAATGTCATTTTTTAATTTTTGAGTTTTTTTTAATATTTTTTTTTAATTTTTATTCTAGAGAGAATAAAACTTCTAGAGAGAAGGGCAGGAAAGGAGGAAGAAAGGGAGCAAAACATCCATGTATGGTTGCCTTTCACCTGCCTCCAGCTACAAACCTGGCTGGAGACCGGGCGTGTGCCCTGACTGGGAATAGAACCAATGACCTTTGAGTTTGCAGGCTGGCGCTTTATCCACTGAGCCACCAGCCAAGGCCTTCAAAACAATTTTTAATCTGATAAGTAGCATTTTAAAATCAACCATATGTTTCAAAAATCTATACAATATATGGTAGAGAGAGAATCCATAGATAGGTTTATTCCTGTTTCGCTTTCCTAATTGGAAAGAACAGGAAAAACCATAATATTTCACTGAGGCAGAGTAATATAAATGTAGACACATTTTGGAATGAACATAAGAAGTGACTACGTACTTCTTACCAATTGAGAGTCACAGGGGTGTAAAACCATTTCTGTGTAGTGCAGAATAGAGGTGAAGCAGCATGGGTTAGCACTTGCACTGATTTTTACTCTCAGGGTTTCCAAACTAACCATTTGCTTCAAAACACAAGCTGACCAACAGATTGGCAAGCTTTCATTGTGTCCCTCTACAAAATTCTAGCCAACTGTCTTATTGACCCAGCTGTCCCACCTGGGGCAAAAGGACAGAGCAGATGACCTCTCTACATGGACTGTCTTCATCCACAACTATGCAAGCAAGCTAAAATAATAAGAAAATGATGGAAACTCAATACTGAAACTTCAATAAAAATATATTAGCTCATAAAATAGAAGCCAAAACCATCTAACTCAAAATTGCTATTTAAGGATGAGATTTTTTTAAATCAGAAATATGTAAGATTGAAGTACTTATTCACAGGAAATCAATCCCTTTGCTTCTTATACTGCTTATATTAAAAAGACACACTCATTCAAGTTATCTCTTTAGGGACATGTTCAGAATAATGTCTACAAAGAAAAATTACCTGGTCTTAGGACTAGAGCTTGGAAGCAGCTGCTGTAAATGATGCTTCCACAGAGACCCGGTTGCCACTTCTCAGGACCCTTATCATTTGTCCTAAAATTTCTCCAATTAGTCTTTCCACCAGAGGTAACATGTTTGTGCAACATGATGATACTACATTGATTACCTATAATGTGCTAAAAAATGTGCAAAGTGCTGGTAATTCAAATTGAATAGGATGTGGCGCCGCCTGAAGTTGCTTCAAGTATGGTGGGAACAGTTAAGGAAATACTAGTTCAGTGTGTAAAAAACTTGATTCAAATGTGGAAAAAAAACAACAAAAAAAAAAAAACCTTGACAGAGGAGTGTACGTGATTCTCTGCAACAGAAATCACATCTAACTGACCAGGCACAATGTCAGAAAAGACATGTAGGTTGGGCATTGACAAACCAGAACAAGAAAGGCATTCCTAGGAGAAGGAGCAGAAACCAAAAACAAAGAATAGCAGGAGAAAGTTGGTGCTCAGAGAGGTCACCGTATGAAATGCTCCTCTCCGGAGACGGCGGTAGTGGAAGCTTAGCGCCCCCTGGAGGCAACTGCTCAAATACAGGGCAACAAGCAGCGGAAAGAAAGGTTTAGGTTTACCTTTAATATCAGACCTCTCAGATAACATGCCAATATGCACAGCCCATGGACTGTCTGACATTTTCAGTGGAACCTAGGAGGGATCTTAGCCTCAAAGATTCAATGAAGAGAGCTGAGTGGAGTGTGGCAGCACAGGGCCCTGGATGGTCAGAATAAAGGCAGCTGGCCTGTGATGGAGCATCACTGGTCTTGGGAAGCATAACAGCAATGAATCAACAAAAAGAAAATAAACATTAGATTATAAAATAAAGAACAAAAGAATAGTGGCTCTTTGGGTAATTTTATCTTCCTTCTCTTTTCTTCCTTCTGCCTCCTTCTCTTAGAGACAGCAAGAGAGAATTATATACAGCCCATTTGGAGACAGGGAACAAAAACATCACTCAAACAAAGAGAACATAAAACATTTTTATGTATAGGAAATTCTCAGCTAAATGAGGAGTTAAGGACTTGAAGAATGAAGCTGGATGTATTCTTTGCTTGCGTCTTTTAGCACCAACTGTACCCTTTTTGCAACATTTTCCTTTTTGCTTCTCTTCCCCTACTTGTGGCCCAAACCAGCCTTTCCCTTTTCTCTTTTCAAAATAAAGAACAGATGGGCAGGATTGAGAGAAAACTTGATGCAGATAAACATTGCCACTTGCAACAACATGGACAGATCAGTTTAAATGAAATAAGCCAGACAGAAAAGGATAAGAAGCATTCAATTTCACTCATACGTGGGATATAAAACAAAAAAGCTACAAACAAAACTTCATAGGTGCTGACAATAGTATGGTGGTTACCAGAGGGACTGCAGGGTCAGGGGAGGATGAAGAGGGTAAAGGGATTCAAATATATGGTGACAGGAGGAGACTAGACTTTGGGTGGTGAGCATATAATGGTATAAACCAGCAAGTTTCAACCTTTTTTCATCTTATGGCACACATTAACTAATTACTAAAATTCTACAACACAACAAAAAATATATTTTTTGCTGATCTGACCAAAAAAATGGGCATAACTTTGATTCATTCACACCAGACAGCTATTGTTGTGTTGGCTGCTGTCATTTTCCCATTTGACAATCTAAGGGATCTAGGTATTGCATGTTTTAAAAATTCTTGTGACAATTCTGTGCTGCAGAACACTGGTTGAAATTGCTGGTATATATGGACAACATATTATAAAGTTGTACACCTGAAACTTATATAATGTAACCAAAGTTACACTAATAAATGTTTTAAAGGGTGAAGTATAGAGACCCATGAAGATAGTCTGGGTGGGAGGGAGCAAGGACAAGAGGAAAGGTTGAGAGAGGAAGAAAAGGGATGGGCAGCAGAGAGGGAGAAGATGAATAGCGCATAACAGTTTGTTTTGTTTTTAAGTATTTTAAGATTTTTTTAAAAAGAAAATAGAAAGAATGAGGACTTGAATTGAGGCAGGATAGACTGTTCAACAAATCTCACCTCTCCTTATTTTGCCTAAGTCTAAATTCAAAGAAATCACAGCCCCTGTGGAATCAACACTGGCCTCCTTCAACCCTAAATTGAAACTGAAGATGAGAAGGGTATATAAGTCTCCTTTATAGATTAATCCTGAACAAAGAATTGAACTCCCCAATTTACTAAATTTAACTCTGTGAGGTTATCAATAAATAGTCTGAACTGTTTTTATTCCTTACATGGTCTAAGGGGTCCCTTAACTGTAGTTTCTGCAGAAAGGAAGCATTAGCAGCACAATTACCCTCTCTCATCAGATCACTATTAAAGTTTTGTTACCTCTTTAGGCTACAAACAGAATACACCAGGCATGGGGTATCTCCAGGGCAGAACTTCCCAGGTGCCTCACAATGGGAAAAACTAGGGAAACCTTGTATTATAGGCTAGCACCTTACCCTACTATGTCACTAATCATGTGGTTTAGACCTCCCTGGCCTTTTATATTTCTAGTCATGCTGTTTATGCCCCTGACCTTCCCTACCCTCTCATGTTGCTAGTCATGCAGTTCAGACCCCCTTAAAGGAGGAACAAAGGGCCAGAAAACAGATTCATATGATTCCCATACAAGTCCTTGCACAACCACTGCCTTAATCATTAAGTCCTCAAAACAATGGTGTTCCGACCTGCATCAGAGAATCTTAGGAACAAAGCCTCAGGTCTGTTGACCACAAGACAGAGTTTTGGTCAAACTAGAAATAACATCTAGTTCTCAGTTATATTGTAGCTCTAAGCCCAGAAAAGCAGCAAAACCAAATGAAGCAACACCATGGCTGACATCAAAACCAGATGTAATGACTAATGGCCTCCTGCCCTGGCAAACAATCAATAGAGACCATGACCCTGAAAAAACACACCTGGAAAGCTGATGAAGCTGATGTATATTCTGTTGAGATCCTTCTCTGAGATCTCCCTGAAAATCCCTGCCATTGGAAACAGACAAAAACCCTTAAGGCAAGGGACCTCACGCACACTTTCTGGCTCTCTCTCTCTCTCTCTCTCTCTCTCTCTCTCTCTCTCTCTCTCTCTCTCTCATGCCTATACCTCCCTCTTTTTCCCTCAGGTGCATTATCTTAGCTTTCTTTCTCCTAAGCCCCAAGGGCTCTTTTCTCGCTTCTGTTGCTTCTGTAACTTGTTTTCCTGAACCCATACAATCCAGCTGGCTCATTTATTCTACCTTTGTGACTTTCTACATAACCTTCTTGCATTAGAGTTCTTGGCTCTGAATTCTTTCTTAGCCAAATGCAAGGTCTAACTCCACAATGACACTACCAAACTCACATTGTACCATAGGATGCCCCTCAGCAGATACCAAGAAGTCTGAGGTAGCTTTGCAGGGACTTTTCTCCTCAATCCACCCCCATGTGCCTCATGGGTTTAAGGTGCAACCTAATGTGATAACTGAAGTTTATTTTGTTCTCACTATAGGCCAGGCACTCATCTAAATGCATTACACATATTGCTTTATTTAATTGTTGTCGCTACTTCTTGGGGAAGGTTGCGATATTTATCCCTCGTATATAAAGAGGATTTGAGTACTTTGCCTAAGAGCACAGAGCTAGTGATTATAGGAGCCATGATAGGATCCCCACTAACCTATCTCCAGAGTCTGTTCCTAACCTGTAGGCAATAATGCCTCTGTCTGCCCAGCCTGCAAGGAGCTGTTTGTCTAATGTAAATATAGCAGGAAGCATAATGGAAATTAAATATGATTAAATTCATATCAAGGAAGGATAGAAAGAAGGTAGGGAAAAATCCCAACAAGTTGAATAAGGAAGTAGGAGCCAAAGTCCTCTCACCAGAGCCCCCACCTCTAGGCATAATCAAAGAAAAAAAATGGTTTATGGCATGAGAAACCCTGCAGTGGTTACAGAGGTAACAACAACAAGGACTGGCTAAAACCAGATCATTCCAAGATGGAGGAAAACTTGAGCAGAGAATAACCTCTAAAGCTCATTATACCATCATTATAATAAAAACTGACACAAGCAGAAGAGGGGCTGACAGGCAAAAACACCATAACATTCCTGGAGCTAAACCATGTTAGGAGCAAGGTACCCTCCCAACCAGAAGGCGGAGTCATAATTTGACACCACAAAGTTGGAAACGACCCCACACACATATACTTGGAAACACATAAAATTTCAAGAAATAACTGACCGCACTCACAACTCACCCTCAAGTTGGCCCTCTTTTATTCAGACAGGTACTTTTTGCTTCTTTCACAGTGGCACCCACACCCTGACTTCTTTGTTTTTCTCTAGTTGAATAAAACTTGCTTTATTTTTACTACAATTCATCCTTGAAATCTTTTCTGGGCGAGTCAAGGACCTAGAGATCACCTACATGCAAAAGACCCCTACCATGCTGTGATAGGCCAACCCCCAGCATGGGAGTAGTTCAAAACAATCTGAAAATAAACTAAAGTTGATACAATAGAATTTTTTTCAAATATTGAAGATGATAGAATCTTATGTTCTGAGACATTTTAAAACAACACTATACAGATAAAAGACTGGACTGTGTCAGCACAATGTAGCAAAGCTGGCCTGAAGCAAACACTTGCTCTTAACCTACCACATCCAACCTGCCTGTGCATGTGCACAAATGCAGGTACACATTCAATCAGTGCACATGTACTAGGCCAATTCACAGATTTCTTGAGGATCTACCTTTCTCTGTAACTCCAGCCATACTCTTCTCTCCAACCCCAGTGCCCTGCACTCTCTCTTGAGTTTTTGCCACAGCCTATAGTCTGCCATAATTTCTAAATCCCCATAGTTTATCCACTGAGTCTAGAGCAACAAATAATACACAAATTCCAGACTTGTGCTGCCATTATAACCCCCTGAAAGGGAGTCATTGCATCACTTCACATATAAAGCACATAAATTTCACCCATTAAAATCACCAATTGTTCTTTATAATGCAAGTTGTGCAAATTTAAACATTCCAGCATCCTTTTTCATGCCTTTGCCATTCTCTCATTCATGATAAGCACCAACAGAACAAGGGAGAGAATCAAGGGAAAAGAAAGCTGTGGCTTTTAAGAAATAGTGGGTCCATAACAAAGAATGACAAAGAAAAGCACAAGAGTTTTGGCATAGGGAACAACCAGTTCAGACTGACCCAGAAGGACAATGGCCTAGAGGGAGGTCTTCAGACATATTGAAAAAAAAAAAAAAATCAATAAATGTTTTGTGTATGCATGTCTAAAATTTTATCAATAAATGAGAAAAATTAATGATAGACAATACACAGAAAATAAAACCCTCCAAAAAATAATTTTAGTCATGTGAAAAATGTTATACATAACAATCATGTCTCCATAGTAAAAAGTATTATACATAGCTATTGCACTCAATGAGTGGCTAGTTGAAATTGAAATGTGCTGTCAGTACAAAATGTACTTTGGATTTGAAATTTTCATATAAAAAAAGAATGAATATTTCCAGTCAAATAAAAATGTTGGTAAACACATTTTGCCTCCTCACACAACCACAGAAAGAATTACAACTAGACCCCAAAACAAATAACAACAAAACCATTAAAAATTAAGCTGTATGGAAATTTGACAACCAAGGATTTAAAAGGGCCACATTTAACCAGATGGGTGGGAGTGGGGAGTCAGAGAGACAGAAAGGAAAGGTGAGGAGACACTGTGTATTGCAGAGAGGCTGCGGTGGAGAAGGGCAGTTCCACATTCATGTGCAGTGGATAAAAATAGGGAAGGCTACCTTGGGAGTCAGGGTGCCAGTATGATAAAGATAAATCCCCATCATTTCTGGCTGTAGAAAACAGCGGGGATTGAGGTGGTGGAAGAAACACCTGGATTTTCAAGAAATTCTGCTTAAAGGGCTCACACAGACTTAAAATGTATACAGACCCACACCTCTGAGATTCAACACCAGCCCAAAGCCGAAAGAGCACCAGTTACACTGGGTGAGTACCCAGAAAACCTCAAGAAGCTAGGCAGCAGCACTGTCCCTTCTCCTAGCCCTCCCCACACACAAAGCCACAAAGAGGTGAAGCAGGTTTGCCTACCTGGGTGATTGCCTAAGGCTCTGCCACTCACAACATAACAGGTGTGCTAAGGCTGATAGTCAAAGCAGCTCTACCTAACACACAGAAACCAACACAGAGAGGCTGCCAAACTGAAGAGTCGATGAAATATGGCCCAAATGAAAGAATAGGACTAAGTCCCAGAAAAAGAATTAAATAGAGAGGACTCCAAGACAGCAGAGGAGTAAGCTACACTAATCTCCTCCAAGAACCAACCTGGAAGTATAACTTAATTGGGGAAAATAATCCAGAATAACCCATGGGTGGCAGCTGAAGAGACTGGGCCAGGGGCTTCACCTGAGAAGAGAGGGATCTAAACCCCAGCTGGGCTTCCTAGCCTACAGCAACACAATTGAGAGCCAAACAGCATCCAGATGTGGAAAGCATAAAGTTATGAGGTTTGCTGGCCTGAGACAGCTAGAGAAAGAGAATTACTAAAGTGACCACCCACAAAAATACATTGACACCCATTTACCCTGAGCTCCAGCAGAGGGAGGGCTGAGTGGACTAGAGATGCTTAAGGAGAGTTTGCAGCAGGGGCATTGAGGAGAGAAATGAAGGAGCAACCGACAAGGCCCCAGTGCTGATTCATCCTCCACATTTCAGGCAGACTATACTATGCCAACCTGCTTCCTCCTGAGGAGATGTCATAGCCCTGCCCATTGGATTCAATCTGCCCTGCCCAGTGGTGTCTAAACCTGATAGCTAAGCACAGATTAACTGGATTAAAAACTGAAGGACACAGACAAAGACAGTGGATCTCTGGTTGGCTTCAACAGGTTGACTAGGTCCAGACTAGGAAATGATCTGACGTCACCAGAGGTGGATCCAGGAAGTAAAGAAAGTGCACCTCGATTTGACAGAAGGTCACACCACAAAGAAAGGAACTCAAAGAAGTGCAATCTGAAAAGCAAAGGCAAACAAGAAGAAAAAACTAAAAATGGGGAGAAAAAGAAATGGTCCATCACCAAGAAGAAAGGTGGAATCCCCAGAAAAACTGCTAACTAAAATAGAGGCAAGCAAACTATCAAATATGGAATTCAAAATAATGATGACAGAGAAGCTCAATGAGCTCAGTGAGTTCAAAGGGAACTACAAACAACTCCAGGGGAACTATTAAGAACTACAGGGAAGCTACAAGGAACTTACTGAGGACTACACCAGCACTAAAAAGGACATAGAAACTATCAATAAGAGCCAGGAGGAAATGAAGAGTACAATTACTGAATTGAGGAATACAGTAGAAGGAATCAAGAGCAGACTAGAGGATTGGATCAGCGAGCTGGAGGACAATATAGAAATGTTCCAAGACAGTGCAACAAAATGAAAAAAAAAAAAAAAAAAGATTGAAAAAGAATGAAGAGAGCTTCAGGTCAACACAAGACACAATAATATCCATTATAATAGAGATGTCAAAAGAAGATAAACAAGGGATAGAAGACCTTTGAAAAAGTAATAACAGGAAACTTCCCAAACTTGATGAACAAAAATGTCACTCAAGTTTAAGAAGCACATAGGGTCCCAATGAACACGAACCCAAACAGACCCGCATCAAGACACATCATAATTAAAATGGCAAATTTCAAAGACAAGGAGAGAATTCTAAAAGCATCAAGAGAGAAACAACTAATAATATATAAGGGGACTCTGATAAGAGGACTCAACAGAAACACTATGAGCCAGAAAGGAATGACAAAAAATATCCCAAGTAAGAAAAACAAAGGCCTGCAACCAAGAATACTTTAACCAGCAAGGCTTTCATTCAAACTGGAAGGTGAAATAAGGAGTTTCCCAGACAAAAGTAGTTTAAAAGAATACATCTCCACCAAACAAGCATTACAAGAAATGCTAAAGGGTCTGCTTTAAAAAGATGAAAAAAACAGAGAGAGACAGAGAGGAACACTGGTGCAAAGGGGAAGGATGTCAATGAATAAGTACCTATCAATAATAACTTTAAACATAAATGGATTGAATACACCAATCAAAAGATATAGGGTAGATGAAATTATAAGAAAACTTGACCCGCATATATGCTGTCCACAAGAGATCTACCTCAGAACAAAAGATCAACACAGACTGAAAGTGAAGGAATAAAAAAATATATTTCAAGCAAGTGGACATAAAAAAAGGCTGGGGTAGCAATACTTATTTCAGACAAAATAGATTTTACAATGAAGGACATAAAAAGAGACAAAGAAGTACACTTTATAATACTTAAGGGAACAATCCATCAAGAAGACATAACTTTGTAAACATATATGCACCCAACATAGGAGCACAAAAATATATAAGAAAAATCTTGGAGGACTTCAAGAAAGATATATCATGGGAAGAATCACATTAATAGTAGGGGATTGTAATACCCCATTATCAACAGTGGACAGACCTTCCAAGCACACACCAAGGATATTGTGGCATTGAACAACACTAGATGAAATGGACTTAACTGATATATATATATATATATATATATATATCACCCCAAGGAAGCAAAATACACTTCCTTTTCAAATGCACATGGAACTTTCTCAAAGATAGACCACATGGTAGGTCACAAACCTTCACAAATACAAGAAAACTGAAATCATATCAAGCATCTTCTCAGATCACAATGGCTTGAAACTAGAAACCAACCTCAAGGTAAAAAACCAAAAACATTCTCTTTCATGGAGAGTGAATAACGTGCTATTAAGTAATGAATGAATTAACAATGAGATCAAAGAAGAAATCAAAAAGTTTCTAGAAACAAATGAAAATGAATACACAACATCCCAAAACCTATGGGATACAGCAAAGGTGTCCTCAGAGGGAAATTTATAGCAATATAGACCTACCTAAAAAGGCTGGAAGAAGCTCATACAAACAATCTAACCATAAATCTACAAGAACTAAAGGAGCAACAACAAACAAAGCCCAGAGCAAGTAGAAGGAAGGAAATCATCAAAATCAGAGCAGAATTAAATGACATAGAAACTAAAATTACAATTCAAAGAATCAATAAATCCAGGAGCTGTTTCTTTGAAAAAATAAACAAAATTGACAAGCATTTAACCAAACTGATCAAGAAAAAAAAGAAAGAGGACCCAAATATAATCAGGAATGATAAAAGAGAAATCACAATAGATACCACAGAAATACAAAGGATTGTAAGAAATTACTACAAACAACTATATGACAAGAAATTTGACAACCTGGGTGAAATGGACAAATTTCTCAAAATGTATAATCTACCAAAACTGAATCCAGAAGAAACAGACAGCCTGAATAGACCAATAACAACTAGTGAAATTGAAGCAGTAATTAAAAAACTCCCAGCACACTAGGGTCCCGAACCAGGTGGCTACACAGGTGAATTCTACCAAACATTTAGGGAAAAACTAACTCCTATCCTTCTCAACCTATCCCAAAAAATCCAAGAAGAGGAATGTCTCCCAAACTCTTTCTATGGGGCCAATACTATTCTAATCCCAGACACAACTAAGAAAGAAAACTATAGGCCAATAACTCTGATGAACATAGATGCTAAAATTCTCAACAAAATATTGGCAAACTGGATCCAGCAATATACTGAAAAGATCATACACCATGATCAAGTGGGATTCATCCCAGGGATGAAAGAATGATACAACATTCACAAATCAATAACATAATACACCACATTAACAAATGAAAGACAGAAACCATGTGATCATATCAAGATATACTGAAAAAAAGCAGTTAATAAAGTACAGCCAACATTTATGATAAAAACACGCAGCAGCCCTGGCTGGTGGCACAGTGAATAAGGCACTGGCCTATGAGCCCAAAGGTCACTGATTCAATTTCCCAACCAGGGCACATAACCAGGTTGTAAGCCAAGTCTTCAGCCAGGTCCATAGCTGGAGGCAGATGAAAGGCAACCATTCATTGATATCTCTCTCCTTCCCTACCTCTCTTCCTTCTCCTCTCTCTAAAAATAATAAATATTTTTTTTTAAATAACACAATACTCAACAAAGTGGGACTAGAAGGGAGCATACCTCAACATAATAAAGGCTATATATGAGAAACCTGCAGCCAACATCATACTTAATGGGCAAAAATTAAAAGGTTTCCCCCTAAGATTAGGAACAAAAAAAGGATGTCCATTCTCTCCACTTCCATTCAACATCATTTTGGAAGTTCTAGCCATAGTTAACTGACAAGAAAAAGAAATCAAAGGCATCCAAATCGGAAAGGAGGAAGTAAAACTCATTATTTGCAGATGACATGATAGTGTACATACAAAACCCTATAGACTCTACCAAAAAAATACTCAAACTAATAAGTAAATTTGGCAAAATAGCTAGATACAAAGTCAATATTCAGAAGTCGAAGACATTTTTGTATAAAAACAATAAAACAACAGAGATAGAAGCTAGAAAACAAATCCAATTTACTATAGCAACAAGAAAAGTAAAGTACTTAGGAATAAACTGCTTACAAGGATGTAAAAGACCTGTGCTCAGAAAACTACACAACACTGAAGAAAAAAATTAAGGAAGATTCAAATAAATGGAAGCATATACTGTGTTCATGGATAGGAAGAATTAACAGCATTAAAATGTCCATACTACCCAAAGCATTTATAGATTCAATGTAACCCCTATTAAAATACCAATGACATATTTCACTGATCTAAAAAAAAAAAATACTTCAAAAATTTATATGGAGCCAAAAATGACCCTGAATAGCTATAGCAATTTTGAGAAAGAAGAACAAAGTAGGAGGAATCACAATACCAGATATCAAACTATACTACAAGTCCACTGTAATCAAATAGTCTGGTGGTGGCACAAGAATAGACATATGGACCAATGGAACAGAATAGAGAACTCAGAAATAAACACAGGACTGTATGGTCAATTAATATTCAACAAAGAGGGAAGGAACATAAAATGGAGAGAAAATAGCCTCTTCAACAAGTGGTGTTAGGAGAACTGGACAGGGACATGCAAAAACATAAAGCTGGACCACCAACTTACATCATATACCAGAATAAACTCAAGATGGATAAAGGACTTAAATGTAAGCTATGCAACCACAAAATTCCTAGAGGAAAACATAGGCAGTAAAATCTCAGATATCCCATGCAGCAATATTTTCACTGATACTTCTCTAAGGGCAAAGGAAATAAAGAAATAAATCAACAAATGGGACTATATCAAACTGAAAAGTTTCTGCTCAGCTAAAGAAAACATCAGCCAAATGAAAAGGGAACCAACTATATAGGAAAACATATTTGCCAATGATACCTCAGACAAGGGTTTGATATCCAAAATACATGAAGAACATATATGGCTCAACATCAGAGAGACAGACAGTCCAATTGAAAAATGGGTAAAGGACTTGAACAGTCACTTCTCCAAGGAGGACATAGAGAGGGTCCATAGGCATATGAAAGAAAGCTCAGCAACACTAGCCATCAGAGAGATGAAAATTAAAACAATGAGATACCACCTCACACCTGTTAGAATTGTTAATTAACAAATTGACAAATAAACAACAAGTACTGGCAAAGATGGAGAAAAGGGAACCCTGGTACATTGTTGGTGGCAATGCAGACTGGTGCAGCCACTATGGAAAACAGTATGGAATTTCCTCAAAAAACTAAAAATGGACTGCCTTTTGACCCAGCAATTTCACTGCTAGGATTATACCCAAAGAACCCTGAAACACCAATTCAGTAGAACCTATGCACCCCTATGGTCATAGCAGCGCTATTTATAATAGCCAAGTGCTAGAAACAGCCTGAGTGCCCATCAGTGGATAAATGGATTAAAGAACTTTGATACATTTACACCATGGAATACTATGCAGTAGAAAGAAAGACGAAACTCCTACCTTTTGTGACAACATGGATGAAACTGGAGAGTATTGTGCTTAGTGAAATAAGCCAGTCAGTGAAAGACAAATAACATATGATCTCACCCAATAAAGGAGACTAATGAACAAAACAAGGAAACCAGCAAAATAGAACCAGAGGCATGGAAACAAAGAATAGACTCTCAGTGTGCAGAGGGGAGGGGGAAAAGGAGAAAGAGGCAAAGAAGGAGAATTATTTAGTCAAGGAACAAGCATGGGTGAACCATGGACATGGACAACTTGTGGGATTGACTGTGAGAGGGCGGATGGGGATGGAGTAGCAGGGGAGACCAGTGGGGGCAAAATGGGATAAATGTAATACAACAATAAAATAAATAAAATAAAATAAAAACTAAATGGAGATAATGAACCTGTCAGATGCAGAGTTCAAAATACTGGTAATCAGGATACTCAAAGAACTCGCTGAGTATGGCAAAAAAATTAAAAAGACCCAAGAAGAAATGAAAGTTACACTAAGTGAAATAAAGAAAAATATACAGGAAAACAACAGTAGAAGAGATGAAGTTGGGATTCCAGTCAATTATTTGGAACATAAGAAAGAAATAACATTCAACTAGAACAGCAAGGTAAAAAGAAGTGAAAAAAAAAAAAAAATGAGACAAAAAATATGACAACCTGGATGAAATGGACATATTTCTGGAAAGGTATAATCTACCAAAACTGAACCCAGAAGAAGCAGAAAGCCTCAAAAGGCCAATAACAACTAGTGAAATTCAAGAAGTCATTCAAAATCTCCCAAAGCACAAAAGCCCTGGACCAGATGGCTACACAGGTGAATTTTACCAAACATTTAAAGAAGAACTAACTCCTATCCTCCTCAAGCTCTACCAAAAAATTCAGGAAGAGGGAAGACTCCCAAACTCGTTCTATGAGGCCAATATTATTTTAATCCCAAAACCAGGGCAAGACACAACTAAGAAAGAAAGCTACAGGCCAATATCTCTAATGAACATAGATGCTAAAATTCTCAACAAAATATTG
>PVIW01010773.1:0-41908 GCA_004026585.1 Noctilio leporinus
AAATAAAATGAAGAAACAGAGAAAGCCAAAGAGGAATACAGACACAAAGGGAGAAAATGGCAATGAATAAGTATCAATCAATAATAACCTTAAATGTAAATGGATTAAATGCACCAATCAAAAGACATAGGGTAGCCGAATGGATAAGACAACATGACCCACATATATGCTGTCTTCAAGAGACACACCTCAGAACAAAAGATTGACACAGATTGAAAGTGAAGGGGTGGAAAACTATATATCAAGCAAATGGACACAGAAAAAAGCTGGAGTAGCAATACTGATTGCAGATAAAATAGATTTTACAATGAAGGCCATAAAAAGGGACAAAGATGGACATTTCATAATACTTAAGGGAACAATTCATCAAGAAGAAATAACTCTGATAAACATATACACACCTAACGTAGGAGCTCCGAAATATATAAGGAAAATCTTGGAAGACTTTAAGAAAGACATAGACAGCAACACACTTATAGCAGAGGATTTTAATACCCCACTATCAATAATGGACAGATCTTCCAAACAAAAAATCCCCAGAGATGTTGTGGCATTGAACAACACTCTAGAGGAAATGGGCCTAACGGATGTATACAGAGTCTTTTACCACAAAGAAGCAAAATACACATTCTTTTCAAATGCACATGGATCATTCCCCAAGATAGACCACATGGTATGTCACAAGACAAGCCTCCACAAATACAGGACAATGGAAATCACACAAAGTATCTTCTCAGATCACAATGGCTTGAAACTAGAAACCAAATTCAAGGGAAAAAACCAAAAATTCTCTAATTCATGGAGACTGACTAACATACTTTTAAGCAATGAAGAGGTCAACAATGAGATCAAAGATGAAATGAAAAAGTTCCTGGAAACAAATGACAATGAACACACAACAGCCCAAAACCTATGGGATACAGCAAAGGCAGTTCTCAGGGGGAAATTTATACCAACACAGGCCTACCAAAAAAGGTTACAAGAAGTTTATAAAAACGACCTAACCACAAAGCTGCAAGAACTAGAGGAGCAACCACAAACAAAGCCCAGAGTAAGTAGAAGGAAGGAAATCAACAAGATCACGGCAGAACTAAATAACTCAGAGATTCAAACTACAACTCGAAGAATCGACAGGACCAGGAGCTGGTTCTTTGAAAAAATAAACAGAATTGACAAGCCCTTATCCAGACTCATGAAGAAAAAGAGAGAGAGGACCCAAATAAAAAGAATCAGAACTGAAAGAGGGGAAATCACAACTGATACCTCAGAAATACAAAAGATTGTAAGAAATTACTACAAATAACTATATGACAAAAAATATGACAACCTGGATGAAATGGACACATTTCTGGAAAGGTATAATGTACCAAAACTGAACCCAGAAGAATCAGAAAGCCTGAATAGGCCAATAACAACTAGAGAAATTCAAGAAGTCATCCAAAATCTCCCAAAGCACAAAAGCCCTGGACCAGATGGCTACACAGGTGAATTTTACCAAACAGTTAAAGAAGAACTAACTCCTATCCTCCTCAAACTATACCAAAAAATTCAGGAAGAGGGAAGACTCCCAAACTCTTTCTATGAGGCAAATATTATTCTAATCCCAAAACCAGGGCAAGATCCATCTAAGAAAGAAAGCTATAGGCCAATATCTCTGATGAACATAGATGCTAAAATTCTCAACAAAATATTGGCCAATCGGATTCAGCAGTATATTACAAAGATCATACACATTATCAAGTGGGCTTCATCCCAGGGATGCAAGGATGGTACAACATTTGAAAATCATTCAATGTAATACACCACATCAACAAATTGAAAGATAAAAACCATATGATCATATCAATAGATGCTGAAAAAGCATTTGATGAAGTGCAGCAACCATTTATGATAAAAAACCCTCAGCAAAATGGGAATAGAGGGAGCATACCTCAACATCGTAAAGGCCATCTATGAGAAACCAGAAGCCAACATCATACTTAATGGACAAAAACTGAAAGCTTTCCCCCTAAGATCAGGAACAAGAAAAGGCTGCCCACTTTCTCCACTTCTATCAACATTGTCTTGGAAGTTCTAGCTATAGCCATCAGAGAAGAAAAAGAAATCAAAGGTATCCAAATTGGAAAGGAGGAAGTCAAACTGTCATTATTTGCAGAGGATATGATGGTGTACATACAAAACCTGATTGGCTCCCCCAAAAACTTACTTGACCTAATAAGCAAATTTAGCAAAATAGCTGGGTATAAAGTATATCCAGAAATCAAAAGCATTTTTGTATACCAATAATGAAACAAGAGAAATAGAAACAAAAAAACAAATCCCATTTACCATAGCAACAAGAAAAATAAAGTACCTAGGAATCAACTTAACTAAGGAGGTAAAAGACCTGTATGCAGAAAACTACAGAACAATGAAGAAAGAAATCAAGGAAAACACAAATAAATGGAAGCATATATCATGTTCATGGATGGGAAGAATGAACATCATTAAAATGTCCATACTACCCAAAGCAATCTACAGATTCAATGTAATCCCAATTAAAATACCAATGACAGACTTCACAGAAATAGAAAAAATACTTCAAAAATTTATATGGAGCCAAAAACTCTCACAAATAGCCACCAGAATCTTGAGAAAGAAGAACAAGGTAGGAGGAATCACAATACCGGACTCCAAACAATACTACAAGGCTACTGTCATCAAAACAGCATGGTACTGGCATAAGAATAGACATGTAGATCAATGGAACAGAATAGAGAGCCCAGAAATTAACCCAAGACTCTATAGTCAACTAATATTTGACAAAGGGGGAAGGAACATCCAATGGAGTAAAAACAGTCTCTTCAACAAATGGTGTTGGGAAAACTGAACAGCAACATGCAAAAAGATAAAACTAGACCACCAACTTACACCATACACCAGAATAAACTCAAGATGGATAAAGGATTTAAACATAAGCAGTGCCACCATAAAAGTCCTGGAGAAAAATATAGGCAGTAAACTTTTGGATATCCTACACAAAAATATGTTTACTGATACTTCACCAAGGGCAAAGGAAATAAAAGAATGAATCAACAAATGGGACTATATCAAATTCAAAAGTTTCTGTTCAGCTCAAGAAAATATCAGCAAAATTCAAAGGGAACCAACTGTTTGGGAAAACATAATTGCCAATGATACCTCAGACAAGGGTCTGATCTCCAAAATATATAAAGAACTAATGCAACTCAACACCAGGGAGTCAGATAGCCCAATTAAAGAATGAGCAAAGAACCTGAACAGACAACTCACTGAGGAAGATATACGAAGTTCCCAGAGGCATATGAAAGAATGCTCAACATCGCTAGTCATCAGAGAGATGCAAATTAAAACCGCAATAAGATACCACCTCACACCTGTCAGAATGGCAAGCATCAGCAAATCAACAAACAAGTGTTGGCGAGGATGGGGGGCAAAGGGAACCCTCATGCACTGTTGGTGGGAATGTAGGTTGGTGCAGCCACTGTGGAAAACAGTATGGGGTTTCCTTAAAAAACAAAAAGTGGAACTGCCTTTTGATCCAGAAATTCTACTACCTGGACTATACCCAAAGAATCCTGAAACACCAATTCATAAGAACCTATGCACACCTATGTTCATAGCGGCACTATTTACAATAGCTAAGTGCTGGAAACAGCCTAAGTGCCCATCAGTGGACGATTGGATCAAAAATCTTTGGTACATTTACACAATGGAATTCTATATAGCAGAAAGAAAGAAGGAACTTGTACCCTTTGCAACAACATGGGTGGAACTGGAGAGTATTATGCTTCATGAAATAAGCCAGTCAATGAAGGACAAATATCATATGATCTCACTCATTACAGGACAATAATGAACAAAACTAACAACAAGGAAAACACAACCAAGTATATGAATACAAGGAATAGGCCTTCAGTGGTCGGGGGAAAGGGGTTGGGGGGAGGGGGGAGGGGGGAGGCAGGGGCAAGGAAGGGGAGCAGCTTAGACAAGACCCTAGTATAAAGGAACCATGGACATTGACAACAGGGGGAATTGACTTTGGGGGGAATGGGTGGGTGGGGAGGGAGACAGAGGGGAGCAAAAAGGGGATGGATGTAATACAACAACAATAAAATTAAAAAATAAATTAAATAATTAAACAAATAAAGAAAGAAATAAAACCACAATAAGAGACTAC
This sequence comes from Noctilio leporinus, assembly GCA_004026585.1. Lineage (NCBI taxonomy): Eukaryota > Metazoa > Chordata > Mammalia > Chiroptera > Noctilionidae > Noctilio > Noctilio leporinus. The sequence goes on from PVIW01010773.1 coordinate 4,199, forward strand.
CTCACACCTGTCAGAATGGCCGTCTTCAAAAAATCAACAAAGAAGTACTGGCTAGGATGTGGGAAAAAGGGAACCCTGTTGCACTGCTGGTGGGAATGCAGGCTGTGCAGCCACTATGTAAAACAGTATGGAGTTTCCTTAAAAAACTAAAAATGGAACTGACTTTTGATCCAGCAATTCCACTACTGGAACTGTACCTGAAGGACCCTGAAACACCAATTTATAAAGACCCATGTACCCCTATGTTCATAGCAGTGCTATTTACAATAGCCAAGTGGGGGAAACAGCCTAAGTGTCCATCAGTGGATGATTGGGTCAAAAAATTTTGGTACATTTACACAATGGAATACTACATAGCAGAAAAGAACAAGGAACTCCTACCCTTTGCAACAAAATGGATGGAACTGGAAAGTATTATGCTTAGTGAAATAAGTCAGTTAGTGAAGGAGAAATACCATATGATCTCACCCATTACAGGAAAATAATGAAGAAAACTAATAACAAGCAAAACAGAACCAAATATGTGAATACATTGAATAGGACTTCAGTGGTCAGGGGGAAGGGGATTGGGAGGAGGGGGAGAAAGAGGCAAGGAAGGGGAGCAGTTTAGACAAGAAACTAGCATAAAGGAACCATGGACATGGACAACAGGTGGGATTGATTTTGGGTGGGTTGGGAGGGGGACAGAAGGGAGCAAAAAGGGGATGGATGTAATACAGCAACAATAAAATTTTTTAAAAATTTAGATTTTTAATTTGTCACAGTATATATAATGTGGAAGTATAATCATATTTAACACAAAATTTATGAACACAGGTGTGTATTTATTTTTAAAGATTTTAATTATCATTTTTCAGAGAGAGGGGTAGGGAGAGAGGCAGAGAGGGGGTGAGACATCAACGTATGGTTGCCTTTCACCTGCTTCTAGCTATGGACCTGGCTGGAGAGTTGGTTTGCAACCTGGTCATGTTGCCCAGGCTGGAAATCGAACCAGCAACCTTTGGGTTTGCAGGCTGGTACCTTACCCACTGCACCACCACCCAGGGCAAGTGTGCATTTATTAAGGATGCATACTTTAAATATTTTACTGATGAGCTGCACATAAAAATTGGAAGGTCACTGCTTTAAGCTGTCTCTGGTCATTGTATTTTATAAAGCAGACTTTATTTTTAAGAAACATTTAAGTTCACAGCACAATTAAGTATGAAATTTAGAGTTTTCATATGCCTCCTGCCCCAACACACCTTGTCTCCTCCATCCCCAATCAACATTCTTTACCAGAGTGAATCTATATCAACACATCATCCCTTAAAGTTCATAGTTTATATTAGGGTTCACTCTTAGTGATGTACATTCTATGCATTTGGATAAGTGTAAAATAACATGTATCCACCATTATAGTATCATATAGACTAGTTTTATTGTCCTCCCTCCCCCCCTAAATCCTCTGTGCCCTACTTATTCATTCTCTCCTCTCTCTAACCTCTGGCATCCACTATCTTTTTTTTTTTTTTAAGTGTCTCCAGTTTTATCTTTTCCAAAATGCAGTATATTTGGAATTGTACGGTATATAGCCTATTCAGATAGGCTTCTTCCATTTAGTAATAATGCAATTAAGCTTTTTTCATATATTTTCATGGTTTGATACCTGATTTCTTTCTAGCATTGAAATATTTCATTGTCTGGCTGAACCACAGTTTATTCACCTAGTGAATAATATCTTGGTTGCTGACAAGTTAGGCAGTTATGAATAAGGCTGCTTTAAACATCTATGTGAAGGTTTTTGTATGGACCTAAGTTTTCAACACTTTTGGGTAAATACCAAGGACCACAATTGCTAGTTCATATGGTAAGAATATGTTTAGTTTTATAAGAAACTGCCAGACTATTTTCCAAAGTAGCTGTACCATTTTTCCTTCCTAACTACAATGAAGGAGAGTTCCTGTTGTTCCACACCTTCACCAGCATTTGGTGGTGGTGTGGTTTTCGTGTTTTAGATTTTCACCATTCTAATGAGTGTGTAATGGTTATCTTTTTTGTTTTAACTTGCAATTTCCTGACATATGATGTGGAACATCTTTTTGTATGCCTATTTTCTATTTGTGCATGTTCTTTGATGAAGCTTCTCCACATATTTTGGCCATTTAAAAAAAATATTTTATTTATTATTTTTAGAGAGAGGTACAGAGAGAGAGGCAGAGAGGGAGAGAGATATAAATGTATGGTTGCCTTTCACCTGCCTCCAGCTATAGACCTGGCTGGAGACCTGGCTTGCAACCTGGTTATGTGCCCTGGCTGGGAATTGAACCAGTGACCTTTGGGTTTGAAGGCCGGTGCCTTATCCACTGTGCCACCAGCCAGGGCTATTTTGCCCATTTTTAATCAGGTTATTTGCTTATTATTGAGTGTTTAAAAGTTCTTTGTATATTTTGGATAACAGTTTTTTATCAAATAGGTCTTTGGCAACTATTTTCCCACAGTCTGCTTGATTGTCTTTTCATTCTTTTGACAGTGTTTTTCACAAAGTCAGTCTTACCTTTAATAAAATCCAGCTTATCAGTTATTTTTTCCGTAGACTGTATCTTTGGTATTATACCTAAAAATGTAATAGCCAAGCCCAAGATCATTTAGAATTTCTCTATGTTATCTTCAGAGTTTTATAGTTTTGCATTTTAAATTTAGGTCTATGATTCATTTTGAGTTAGTTTTTGTAAAGGATGTAGGCTCTGTGTCTAGATTCATTCTTTTTGAAAGTGGATGTTCAGTTATTTATTCCAACATTATTTGTTAAGATGACTATCTTTTCTCCTTTGTATTGCTTATGTTCCTTTGTCAAAGATCAGTTGACTAATTTGTGTAAGTCCATTTTTGGGTTTTCTATGCTGCTTTATTGACCTATTTGTCTGTTATTTCACTAATACCACACAGACTTTATTTCTGTAGTTTTATAGTAAATGTTGGAATAGTGTAGTGTCAGCCCTCTGACTTCGTTTGACTTCTTCAACATTGTATTGGCTATTCTGAGTCTTTTGCTTCTCCATGTAAACTTTAGAATCATTTGTCAACATTTACATTCACTTGCTGGGATTTTGATTGAGATGTTTTGAATCTATAGATCAAGTTGGGAAGAACTAACATCTTGAAAATATTGAATCTTCCTATCCAAGTACATGGAATATCTGTCTCTCTGTTTAGTTTATTGATTTCCTTCATCGGAGTTTGTAGTTTTCCTCATATAAACCTTATACAAATTTTGTTAGATTTGTATCTAAGTATTTCATTTTTTGTGAGTGCGAATGTAAGTGGTATTGTATTTTTAGTATCAAATTCCATTTGTTCATTGCTCACATTCATGAAAGTGATTGATTTTTATATACTAACCTTATGTTTTGTAACCTTGCTAAAATTACTTATTAGTTCCAGGGCTCTGTTGTTGTTGTTGATTCTTTCAGATTTTCAACATAGACAATTGTCATCAACAAACATAGTTTTAATCTTCCACCACTATCTGGTTGCCTTTTACTTCCTTTTCTTTTCTTTTTGCATTAGCTAGGACTTTTAATACAATATTGAAAAGGAGTTGTGAAAAACAACAGCTTTGCCTTGTTCCTGATCTTAGTGGGAAAGCTTCAAGGTTTGCATCATTGAGCATAATGTTAACTGTAGGTTTTTGGTACATGTTATTTTTTTAAGAGTTTATTTATTATTTTTAGAGGGGTGGGTAGGGAGAGAGGCAGAGAGGGAGAGAGACATCAATGTATGGATGCCTTTCCCCTGCCTCCAGCTACAGATCTGGCTGGGCACCTGGCAGCAACCTGGTTATGTGCCCTGGCAGGGGAATTGAAACAGCAACCGTTGGGTTCACAGGCCAGCATCTTATCCACTGTGCCACCAGCCAGGGGTTACATGTTATTTATCAAGATGAGGAAATTCCCCTTTATTCCTAGTTTGCTGAGAGTTTTAAATTATGAAGGAATGTTCAATTTTGTTAAATGTTTTTCCTGCTTCTGTTAATATGATCATGAGATCTTTCTTTAGCTTATTGATATAATGTACTACATTAATTGAGTTTTGAATTTAAATTCACACTTGCATACCTAAACTAAAACTCACTTGGTAAAAATATTTTTTATTATTAACTAAAGGAACAAAAACTCCTTTACTTCATAAGTGAGAGAAACGTGATTGAATGTGCTTTGTACTTTTTGGAAATCTCAGTTTAACAGTTTGTAGAAATGTGATTTGAAAGTCTGGTTTGAAGTTTTGTTTGGTGAAACTTGGCTTAAATGGCTTGGCATGGCTGGAAAAGACAAATATGTATAGATTCAAAATGAAGAAGTGGATCATTGGCTTCATTGGTTAATTACAACAATCTTTTCTTCAAGCCATATACTAATTATGCAAAGATTTTTGTTGAAAATTGGCTAGTGAATCTCTATCTTTTTTTAATATATTTTATTTATTTTGCTATTATAGTTGTCCCAATTTTCCAGCCTTTCCCTCATTCCACCCAGTACCCCATTTCCATAAAATAAATAGAAAATGCAACATTTGGAAAATATATAAGTACACATAAGAATATTTTTTAGTGTAACCCATGCACATTGTTTTCTGGAACAAAGATAAAATAATGGATAAAACTTTAAAATGCCTATGCTCTCTCCATAGCATAGATTTCTTTTAAAAAAGAGTTAATTTTTCAATCATTTAAAAAACATATCTTTAATCTCAGAAGAATAGACTGTGTGCTTTTACTAAAAGTTTTTGCTCGATAACAAAAGTTAGGATCACTAGTCATCCTAGTAAAAGTTTGCAAATTTGGAACCCTTATATAAAGTAAAAGAAAAATAACAAGTCATTGTTAAGTTTACTCTTAAATTTTCCTTTCCCATAAGATCTTCCTTGTACGGTGAAATGATTTTCATGATTCTTGCCTAACCCATCAGGAAGTTTTGTACAGATTTTTGTACTTAAAATACTATAATCCATAAATCTACTTAACTGAGAACCCAAACTTCAGTTTCCCACAAGGCACAGGTGGTAAGGCAACAAGTGAGGATGACTTGGTTGTCCCACTGTATTAAACTTTTTTCTTTTCTTTTTTTAATTTAATTTTATTGTTGTATTACATCCATCCCCTTTTTACTCCCCCTCTGTTCCCTTCTGCGCCCACCCACTCCCCAGCAAAGTCAATCCCACTTGTTGTCCATGTCCATGGTTCTTGCATACGAGTTCCTTGACTAAACTGCTCCATTCTTTGCCTCCTCTTACCCCCTCGCCCATCCCCCTTGCCCACTGAATGTCTATTCATTGTATTGATGCATCAGGTTTTACTATGCTGGTTAGTTTGTTTTGTTCATTATTGTCCTGTAGTGGGTGAGATCATATGATATTTGTCTTTCACTGACTGGCTTATTTCACTAAGCATAATACTTTCCAGTTCCCTCCATGTTGTTGCAAAGGTTAGGAGTTCCTTCTTTCTTTCTCCTGTGTAGTATTCCATTGTGTAAATGTACTAAAGTTTTTGATCCAATCATCCACTGATGGGCACTTAGGCTGTTTCCAGAACTTGGCTATCGTAAATAGCACTGCTAGGAACATAGGGGTACATAGATTCTTCCGAATTGGTGTTTAAGGGTTCTTCAGGTATAGTCCTAGGATTGGAAATGCTGGATCAAAAGGTAGTTCCATGTTTAGTTTTTTAAGGAAACTCCATACTGTTTTCCATAGTGGCTGCACCAGCCTGCATTCCCACCAACAGTGTACTGGGGTCCCTTTGCTTCACAATCTTGCCAACACTTGTTGTTTGTTGATTTGTTGATGACGACCATTCTGACAGGTGTGAGGTGGTATCTTATTGTAGTTTTAATTTGCATCTCTTTGATGGCTAGTGATGTTGAGTATTCTTTCATATGCCTCTGGGCCCTTGGCATGTCTTCATCAGTGAGTTGTCTGTTCAGGTTTTTTGCCCATTTCGTAAACTGGGCTGTCTGCCTCCCTGGTGTTGAGTCCCATAAGTTCTTTATATATTTGGGAGATCAAACCCCTGTCTGAGGTATCAATGGCAAATATGTTTTCCCATACAGTTGGTTCCCTTTGAATTTTGCTGGTGTTGTCTTTAGTTGAACAGAAACTTTTCAGTTTGATATAGTCCCATTTGTTTATTTGTTTTTTTTAATTTAATTGTATTGTTGTTGTATTACATCCATCCCCCTTTTTTTTTCTTTTAATTTTATTGTTGTTGTATTACATCCATCCCTTTTTTTCTCCCCTCTGTCCCCTTCCCCACCCACCCACTCCCCAACAAAGTCAATCCCACTTGTTGTCCATGTCCATGGTTCTTCCATACTAGGTTCTTGGCTAAACTGCTCCCCTTCTTTGCCTCTTCCTACCCCCTCCCCTCAACCTGCTTTCCCCTGCCCACTGAAGGCCTACTCACTATATTCATATATCTGGTTGTGTTTTGCTCGTTGTTTGTTTTGTTCATTATTGTCCTGTAATGGGTGAGATCATATGATATTTGCCTTTCACTGACTGGCTTATTTCACTAAGCATAATACTTTCCAGTTCCATCCATGTTGTTGCAATGGGTAAGAGTGCCTTCTTTCTTTCTGCTGTGTAGTATTCCATTGTGTAAATGTACCAAAGTTTTTTGATGCAATCATCCACTGTTGGGCACTTAGGCTGTTTCCAGAACTTGGCTATTGTAAATAGCACTGCTATGAACATAGGGGTACATAGGTTCTTATGAATTGGTGTTTCAGGATTCTTTGGGTATAGTCCTAGTAGTGAAATTGCTGGATCAAAAGGCAGTTCCATTTTTAGTTTTCTAAGGAAACTCCACACTATTTTCCATAGTGGTTGCACCAGCCCACCTTCCAACCAACAGTGTACCAGGGTTTCCTTTGCCCCACAATCTTGCCAACACTTATTGTTTGTTGATTTATTTTATTTTATATTTTATTTTTTAAATTTTATTGTTGTTGTATTACATCCATCCCCTTTTTGCTCCCCACTGTCCCCCTCCCCACCCACCCATTCCGCCCAAAGTCAATCCCACCTGTTGTCCATGACCATGGTTCCTTTATACTAGGTTCTTGTCTAAACTGCTCCCCTTCCTTGCCTCTTTCTCCCCCCTCCCCACAACCCCCTTCCCCCTGACCACTGAAGGCCTATTCAATGTATTCATATATTTGGTTCTGTTTTGCTTGTTGTTAGTTTTGTTCATTATTGTCCTGTAATGGGTGAGATTATATGGTACTTGTCCTTTACTGACTGGCTTATTTCACTAAGCATAATACTCTCCAGTTCCATCCATGTTGTTGCAAAGGGCAGGAATTCATTCTTCCTTTCTGCTGTATAGTATTCCATTGTGTAAATGTACCAAAGTTTTTTGATGCAATCATCCACTGATGGGCACTTAGGCTATTTCCAGTACTTGGCTATTGTAAATAGTGCTGCTATGAACATAGGTGTACATAGTTTCTTATGAATTGGTGTTTCAGGATTCTTTGGGTATAGTCCAAGTAGTAGAATCACTGGATCAAAAGGCAATTCCATTTTTAGTTTTTTAAGGAAACCCCATGTTCTTTTCCACAGTGGCTGCACCAGCCTGCATTCCCACCAACAGTGCACCGGGGTTCCCTTTGCCCCACATCCTTGCCAACACTTGTTGTTTGTTGATTTGTTGATGATTGCCATTCTGACAGGTGTGAGATGGTATCTTATTGTGGTTTTAATTTGCATCTCCCTGATGGTTAATGATGTTGAGCATTCTTTCATATGCCTCTTGCATATTCTTTGTATGCCTTCCCAAGTGAGTTGTCTGTTCAGGTCCTTTGCCCATTTTTTAATTGGGCTGTCTTTCTCCCTGGTGTTGAGTCTCATTAGTTCTTTATATATTTTGAAGATCAAACTTTTGTCTGAGGTATCATTGGAAATTATGTTTTCCCATAGATTCAGTTCCCTTTGACTTTTGCTGATATTTTCTTTAGCTGAACTGAAACTTTTCAATTTGATATAGTCCCATTTGTTGATTTGTTCTTTTATATCCTTTGCCCTTGGAGAAGTATCATTAAACATATTTCTGCATAGGATATTTACAATTTTACTGCCTATATTTTTCTCCAGGACTTTCATGGTGGCACTGCTCATGTTTAAGTCCTTTATGCATCTTGAGTTTATTTTGGTGTATGGTGTAAGTTGGTGGTCAAGTTTTCTCTTTTTGCATGTTGCTGTCCAGTTTTCCCAACACCACTTGTTGAAGAGACTATTTTTCCTCCATTTTATGTTCCTTCCCCCTTGGTTGAATATTAATTAACCATAGAGCCATGGGGTTATTTCTGGGCTCTCTATTCTGTTTTATTGACCTATATGTGTATGCTTATGCCAGTACCAGACTGTTTTGATAACAGTAATCTTGTAGTATAGTTTGACTTCCGGTATTGTGATTCCTCTTACCTTGTTCTTCCTTCTGAAGATTGCTATGGCTAATCGTGGGCATTTTTGGCTCCATATAAATTTTTGCGGTATTTTTTTCTATCTCCGTGAAGTCTGTCATTGGTATTTAATTTGGGATTGCATTGAATCTATAGATTGCTTTGGGTAGTATGGACTTTTTAATTATGTTAATTCTTCCCTTTCATGAACATGGTATATGATTCCATTTATTTGTATCTTCCTTAATTTTTTTATTCAGTATTGTGTAGTTTTCTGAGTACAAGTCTGTTACCTACTTGGTTAAGTTTATTTTTAAGTACTTTATTTCTCTTGTTGCTATAGTAAATGGGATTTGTTTTCTAGCTTCTCTCTCTGATGTGTCATTATTGGTAATAAAAAATGCTTTTGATTTCTGGATATTGACTTTATATCCAGCTATTTTGTTAAATGTGCTTATTAGGTCGAGTAAGTTATTTGTGGAGTCTATCGGGTTTTATATGTACACTATCATATCATCTGCAAATAATGACAGTTTGACTTCTTCCTTTCCAATTTGGATACCTTTGATTCCTTTTTCATCTGATAGCTATGGCTAGAACTTCCAACACGATGTTGAACAGAAGTGGAGAAACTGGACAGTCTTGTCTTGTTCCTGATCTTAGGGGGAAAGCTTTTAGTTTTTGCCCATTGAGTATGATGTTGGCTTCAGGTTTCTCAGATATGGCCTTTATTATGTAGAGGTATGCTCCCTCTAGTCTCATTTTTTTGTTTTTTTGTTTTTTTTTTTATCATAAATGGTTGCAGTACTTTATCAAATGCTTTTTCAGCATCTGTTGATATGATCATATGGTCTTTGTTTATCATTTTGTTCATGTGTTGTATTACAGTTATTGATTTGTGAATTTTGTACCACCCTTGGATCTCTGGGATATAACCCACTTGATTATGGTGCATGAACTTTTTAATGTATTACTGGATCCCATTGGCCAATATTTTGTTGAGAATCTTAACATCTAAGTTTATCAGAGATGTTGGCCTAGAGTTTTCTTTCTTAGTTCTGTCTTGACCTGGTTTTGGGTTTAGAATATTATTGGCCTCAACAGTAAGAGTTTGGGAGTCCTCCCTCTTCTTGTATTTTTTGGAATATGTTGAGAAGGATAAGAATTAGTTCTTCTTTAAATGTTTGGTAGAATTCACCTCTATAGACATCTAGTGCAGGGCTCTTGTGGTTTGGGAGATTTTGAATTACTTCTTCAATTTCACTACGTTATTGGTCTCTTCATGCTTTCTGCTTATTTTTCATTCATTTTTGGTAGATTTTACACTTCCAGAAATTTGTCCATTTCTTTTAGGTTGTCATATTTTTTGTCATATAGTTGTTTGTAGTAATTTCCTACAATCCTTTGTATTTCTAAAATATCAGTTGTAATTTCTCCTCTGTCATCTCTGATTCTGCTTATTTGGGTCCTCTCTTTTTCTTGATGAGTATGAATAAAGGCTTGTCAATTTTATTTTTTCAAAGAACCAGCTCTTGGACTTTTTGATTCTTTGAATTGTAGTTTGAGTCTCTAAGTTATTTGATTCTGCTCTGATCTTGATGGTTTCCTTCCTTCTACTTGCTCTGGGCTTTGTTTGTTGTTGCTTCTCTAGTTCTTGCAGATTTATTATTAGGTTGTTTGTATAAGCTTCATCTATCCTTTTTTGGTAAGCCTGTACTGCTATAAATTTCCTTCTGATGACTGCATTTGCTGTGTCCCATAGGTTTTGGGCTATTGTGTATTCATTGGCATTTGTTTCCAGAAATTTTTGATTTCATCTTTGATCTCATTGTTAACCCATTCATTACTTAAAAACATGTTATTCAGTCTCCATGATTTGGAGTATTTTTTCTTTTTTCCCTTGAGATTGGTTTCTAGTTTCAAGCCATTGTGATCTGAAAAGATTCTTGATATGACTTCAATATTCCTGTATTGTGGAATCTTATCTTGTGACATACCATGTGGTCTATCTTAGAGAGTGTGCTATGTGCATTTGAAAGAATGTGTATTTTGCTTCTTTGGGGTAAAAGACTCTGTATACCTCAGTTAGGTCTATTTCCTCTAGAGTGTTGTTCAATGCCACAACATCCTTAGTGATATTTTGTTTGGAAAATCTGTCCATTGTTGATAGTGGGATATTAAAATCCCCTAGTTTTACTGTGTTGCTGTCTATATCCTTTTTGAAGTCCTCCAAATTTTTCATTATATATTTCGGAGCTCCTATGTTGGGTGTGTATATATTTATCAGAGTTATTTCTTCTTGATGGATTGTTCCCTTAAATATTATGAAATGTCCTTCTTTATCTCTTTTTATGCCCTTCATTGTAAAATCTGTTTTGTCTGAATTAAGTATTGCTATGGCAGCCTTTTTTTTTCATGTCCATTTGGTTGATATATATTTTTCCATCCCTTCACTTTCAATCTGTGTCGATCTTTTGTTCTGAGGTGGGTCTCTTGAAGACAGCATATATGTGGGTCATGTTTTCTTATCCATTCAGCTACCCTATGTCTTTTGATTGGTGCATTTAATCCATTTACATTTAAGGTTATTATTGATTGGTACTTATTCATTGCCATTTTCCCCTTTGTACCTATTTTTCTCTCCGTCTTTTTCTGTTTCTTCTTCTTCTTCTTTTTAAAAAAGCAGATCCTGTAGCATTTCTTGCAATGTTGGTTTGGTAGTGATGTATTCTCTTAGTCTTCTTTTGTCTGTGAAACTCCTTATTTCTCCTTCCATTTTGAATGAGAGCCTTGCTGGGTAGAGTATTCTTGGTTGCAGGCCTTTGTTTCCCATCACTTGGAATATTTTTTTTGCCATTTTCTTTTGGCAAATATTGTTTCTGTTGAATAATCATTTGATACCCTTATGGGAGCCCCCTTATATGTTATTTGATGTTTCTCTCTTGATGCTTTTAGGATTGTCTCTTTGTCTTTGAAATTTGCCATTTTAATTATGATGTGCCTTGGTGTTGGTCTGTTTGGGTTGATCTTCATTGAGACGCTCTGTGCTTCCTGAACTTGAGTAATGTTTTCACTCATCATGTTAGGGAAATTTTCTATCATTACTATTTTGAACAGATTTTCTGTTCCTTGTTTCTCTTCTCCTTCTGGTATTCCTATGATACGAATATTATTACGTTTTATGTTGTCCTGCAGCTCTCTTGAAACATCTTCATTCTTGCTCAGCCTTTTTTCATTCTCTTTTACTGTCTTGGAATATTTTTCTATGTTGTCCTCTGACTCACTGATCTCATCCTCTGCTTCCTCTAGCCTACTGTTGATTCCTTCTCCTGTATTCTTCAATTCAGAAATTGTATTCTTCATTTTCTCCTGGCTCTTACTGATAATTTCTAAGTCCTTTTTCATGCTTGGTAGCTCCCAGTAAGTTCCTTGTAGCTTTCCTGGAGTTCTTTGTAGTTCTCCTGGAGTCGTTTATAGTTTTCCTTGAGCTGGCTGAGCTCCTTGAGCTTCTTTATCATCATTGTTTTGAATTCCATATAGAATAATTTGTTTGCCTCTGTTTCATTTAGTAATCTTTCTAGGGATTCTTCCTTTCCTTTTCGTGATGGACTGATTCTTTTTTTCCCCATTTTGGGTGTCTGTTGTTGCTTATTTTTGTCTTGGGTTAATCTACTTTGTTTCCCTGCCTTTGTGGAGCATGCTTCTGTGTTAGATTTGTGGAGTTCAGTGTTGCAGTCTCCTAGATTTTCTCCACTTGTTGCTCTTGGGGTGGCCTTTATGTGGTTAACTTTTACTATCTGGTTTTGTTTTGGATTGGTTGTGTATGTTGCTCCTTTCCTTCCAGTTGGCTGATTGAGAGACACTCCTTCTATCCTTTCTCATACACTGTTTATGAGCTTCTCCTAAAACAGAACCAACAGTCCAGACAAAATAGCCACACCTTCAGATATATCTTTCTCCTTTAATCCTCCTTTTGACTGCCTATGAACCTATACACCCATACCCTCCAAGTTAACCCCTGGTTTTAATCATACCCTCAACTGCAACTGAGCCAGCCTTAATAGGAATGTAGATATGATAAGACTGTTGTAGGAGGGGAAAAATGATTAAGTTGAGGAAAGTATAGAGAATTTTGAAGGGTGCAAAGGAGTAGCAAAGATAGCTGGGATATGAGAGAGAAAACCAACTTATCTGTTCTATGGCAAGTAGGAGGGGGAGAATCAGAAAACCTCAAGTGGAAGTGAACAGTATAAGCCTATGTATGTAGTTGCCACATCTACCTCCCTGTTCACTCATAATGAGCCCTGATTGGTCGAGGTTAAGCCAGGACCTGTGTGCTTTTAGCCGAAAAAAAGAATGTGTAGTCCATAGTAGTGCATCCTTAAAAAAAAAAAAGGAAAGAAAGAAAGAAAGAAAGAAAGAAAGAAAGACAGATAAAAACGGTTTAGGTGGCTGGGAAGGGGAGGAATACTTAGATTGAGTACTGGGAATGAGTTGTAGCTGGAGAGTGAGTAGACTTTAAAACAAGAATAGGAGAAGGATCTTGGGTATTTAGGTGGATTGAGATAAGGGAGGAATAAAAATATTTGAGTTGCGATACACTATGGTAAAAAACAGTATTTACTTAAAACAAATGGGACTTTATCAAATTGAAAAGTTTCTGTTCAGCTAAAGAAAATATCAGCAAATTTCAAAGGGAACCAACTGTATGGGAAAACATAATTGCCAATGATACCTCAGACAAGGGTTTGATCTCCAAAATATATAAAGAACTAATGTGACTCAACACCAGGGAGACAGACAGCCCAATTAAAAAATGGACAAAAGACCTGAACAGACAACTCACTGAGGAAGACATACGAAGGGCCCAGAGGCATGTGAAAGAATGCTCAACATCACTAGTCATCAGAGAGATGCAAATTAAAACCACAATAAGATATCACCTCACACCTGTCAGAATGGCCGTCATCAACAAATCAACAAACAACAAGTGTTGGCAAGGATGTGGGGCAAAGGGAACCCTGGTGCACTGTTGGTGGGAATGCAGGCTGGTGCATCCACTATGGAAAACAGTGTGGAGTTTCCTTAAAAAACTAAAAATGGAATTGCCTTTTGATCCAGTGATTCCACTACTTGGACTATACCTAAAGAATCCTGAAACATAAGAACCTATGTACACCTATGTTCATAGCAGCACTATTTACAATAGCCAAGTACTGGAAATAGCCTAAGTGCCCATCAGTGGATGATTGGGTCAAAAAACCCTGGTATGTTTACGGAATGGAGTACTACACGGCAGAGAAAAAAAGGAACTGCTACCATTAGCAACAACATGGATGGAACTGGAAATTATTATGCTTAGTGAAATAAGCCAGTCATTGAAGGACAAATACCACATGATTTCACCTATTACAGGACAATAATGAACAAAACTAACAACAAACAAAACAGAACCAGATATATGAATACAGTGAATAGTCCTTCAGTGGGCAGGGGGAAGGGAGGTGGGGGGATGGGGGAGGACGAGACAAGGAAGGGGAGCAGTTTACACAATAACCTAGTATGGCAGAATCATGGACATGGACAACATGTGGGATTGACTTTGTGAGGGAGTGGGTGGTTGGGGAAGAGCACAGAGGGGAGCAAAAAGGGGATGGATGGAATACAACAACAACAAAATTAAATTTTAAAAAATGCACTATTTGTGAGGGTTGGAAGTAACTTTTGAAAAGGATATGAGGGATTAATCATTCATGTAGTTCTCACTGTAACTGAGGTGCTTGAGATTTGCAGTGATCCATTTCCTAAGTCTGCCTCTTTTTCTTTGTCAGGTCTCTGTAGTCTACAGTCTAGCTGTGTGGTCTTGGAGTGGCAGGGCCTATGGCTGTCACAGTCAGGGCTGATTCTGAGTGTTAGCCCCCTGGTAGGCCAAGCCTCCATTAGCCCAGCTTGGTTTCTGCATCGCTGGTGTTTTGGGGCCCTTCCTTCTCTCACTGGTTCTGTGTGAAGACCTTCAGGGTGCTTCTGTGGTGTCTATGGCTGCTCTTCCCCCTCCAGCTTCTGGAGGAGGTTCCTGCCAGTGATGGGCACCTGGCTCCAATGCGGTGTGGCCTGCAACACCTGCAACATCCTGTGATAGCAGGCTCTACCCCCATAGCTCCTGGACGAGGTAGCCCCTGTTTGCAAACAGTGCCTGGCCTCCCCCCACTGGGCATAGGCTAACCCTCCATGTAGTCCAGCTCTTTGAGTTTTTCACCACTGCCTCTGTGATGCATGCCTGGCTCCCCAGAGGGTCCGCGGTGCAGTCTGCTGGCTAATGCTACTCCTCCCCCTTTAGCTCCTTGAGGAGGCCTTTGTTGCCTGCAATTAGCAAGCTAGTTGTACCAGTTGCAAGTTCCTGGCGTGCAGTTTCAAGATTTTGTGGGAGCCTGCACACCGCTGTGGGTTCCCGGGGTTGGGCCTTTCCCCTCACCAGGACTCTTAGCTGCCCTCTCCCTGGTGTCACAGTGGCACTGTTTTAGGCCCTCTGGCCACTCTGGCCAGTACTCTTCCGTACTTCCCCACTCCTACTCCCTCGGTCCTCTTCTCCTCTGCCTCTACCCCAAGAAGGAGCTTCCCCTCTCTCAGTCTCAGGAGTGAGGCCTTTTTCCCCATTTTAAATCAATCTCTCTCTCTCTCTCTCTCTCATACACACATACTCACTTTTATATGAAGCGAATAATAATTTGTTACTTAAATTTCAGGCAGACATAAAATTGACCTAGTCACCAAGGTAGGTCCCTTACAGGGCAAGAATTTTTTGAGGATAACCACTGGTAGGGTGAACATCAGCCATCCCTGTTTACCTGAAATTTGGAGATTTCCACCAGGACAGTCTGGGCCAAATGAAGAATGGCTCTTCCTTCTATATCATATGTGTGTGTGTGTGTGTGTGTGTGTGTGTATATTTGCTGAATGCTGTCATGTAGCTCATCTTACCAGAATCTTTGCCTTGGGGATCTGGACCTGAAGCCTCAGCTACCATGGTTGGTATATTCACCTAACTGCATATATTGCTCCTGGAGCTGAGGAGTCCTTGTGGGAGCCAGAGCAGTTATCATAAACAGGATTTGAGCATTCCTGGGTTCCTGGTGAAATATCAAAATTGCATATCAGTTTCTGAACAAAATACCAATTATAACCTTGATCTAGCTTCCCAGTCAAAACATTGTTATTTTCTTTTTTAATTAGAGAATGGTTTTTGGCAGTATCAGCTTTATGCTCACATGAAACTTGATTCTGCATAGCAGTTTCTAGATTCTTCACAGGGAATTTGAGGGTTTGGGTGTGGAGGAAGCAGATGTAATCAACAGGGTATCTTCTCTATCTGTTACATATGCCAATTTACCAGAGCAAACTAGAGCCAATATCACATCAGAATTCTTCTGGCCTGTTGGGAGTGAAATCACAATGTTAGAATTATTTCTCAAGCATAGTGTAAGATGACTTTTTGGTAACTCATAATTATTAGTTGTTTGTACAAAAAGATGTTTGGAGAAGAAAGTTTTAAAAAAGCCTTATATAAATCTCATTTTTTATATGATTTTGGTAGTTCAGAAAGTAAAGCATTTACATGGTTAGAAAACTTAAAACATTACAGAAATGAAAAAAAATTAAAAGTGAACATTTCTCTCCTTGCACCTTCAGTCTTTTCCAAATGGGAACCACTGTTAATACATTTTTGCCTCTCCTCCACTCCCCCAAATCATTTAGGCATATATCAATCAATCAATAAATCATTTTGTCCAAATTTTTCCTTTTATTTACACAAAAATAATCATTTCATACACACTTTTCTGCACTTGAATTCTTGGAGATATTTCCACATCATCAGACAGACTTGATCATGCTTCTTGGTATTTTCAAGGTGATAACGGAGAGTATAATAACAGCATAAACCCTGAAGCCAAAGTCAGAGAAAGAGGGAGAGAGATAGGGAGGAAAGGAAGAAACAGGTATGAGGGGGAGAGGGAGAGAGAATAGAATGTACAAGTAGGAGCATAGAATATACATGTACATTCTGGAGGGTTTCTATTCCAGAAAAGCTTTTATTCAGGTAAGGACTTATAATTCATAGGACCATACTTTATACTAAGATGAGTCTGCATGTCAGGCCTGATATTCCCACCCTAGCCAAAACAGCAATGGAGAGTAAATCTGGGTATAGTAGAAGGTATGACTCAGTAGATATTCTCAGAACTATAGAAATATTACAATTCTTAAACTTACTTGAATCAATTTAGTTTCTACTATGATCCCATCAGACTGGATTAATAGGCAGTTCAAACCTTTAGAAGCTACCCCTACTCCTAGGGTGATGCATAGGTCCTGTGGTTTACAAGTGAGAAGTCACACACGCATACACACACATACACATAAGTCTTTAGGTTAGCTGTCACACTTGTTACTGCTGAGAAGCTATTTCTCCCATCCCATATGCTACTCCCACTCCCAAGGCATGTTTAGGCATAGCAACCTGCCCTAGAATGGGAAGCCTTTTGGCCAGTGGAAACCTTTCTAGGAGCACCTCACAGTCTTTCTCCTGAGGTTTGTTTGGTCCATTCCCTATGATACAGATCTGCAGATACCTATTTTCAGAAGCCACAAAAGTAGCCTCTTCTGGGTTCTCTCTCCTTCAAGGTCATTGCCTTAAAGCATTTCTTCTCTTTTTCTGTGGCCTCAATGGTACTCCAAATAATCAACTTCAGCTTTCCCATTGCCAACTTTCTCTGAGGTGAGGAAACCCAGAGTCTTATAATCATCTGAAAACAGAAAAAGGAACAGGGAAAATATGCACAAAGAGGGAGAATATAAATTAATACTTTAAGAATAAAAATGTATATGGAGCCACAAAAGGCTCCACATAGCAATAGGGATCCTGAGAAAGAAGAACAAGGTTGGGCGGATCATGCTACCTAGTATCAAACTATACTATAAGGCCATAGTAATCAAAGCAGCATGGTACTGGCACAAAAACAGACACATAAATCAATGGAACAGAATAGCCCAGAAATAACCTCACACCTTTATAGTCAATTAATATTTTACAGAGGAAACAAGCATATACAATGGGCTCAATATAGTTTATTCAATAAATGGTGCTGGGAAAATTGGACAGATACATGCAGAAAAATGAAACTAGACCACCTTCCCATACCACACACAAGAATGAATTAAAAATAGAACAAAGAATTAAATGTTAGACCCAAAGCCATAAAAATTCTAGAAGAAAACATAGGCAATAAAATCTCAGACATTATCCCTGGCTGGTGGCACAGTGGATAGGTGCCCACCTGCAAACACAAAGGTTGCTGGTTCGATTCCCAGTCAGGGCACATAACCAGGTTGCAAGCCCAGTCTTCAGCCATGTCCATAGCTGGAGACAGGTGAAAGTCAACCATACATTGATTTAAAAAAAAATCTCAGACATTGCTTAAAGCCCCCAAGAAAGGGAAACAAAAGAAAAAATAAGCAAATGGGACTATATCAAACTAAAATGTTTTTGCACGGCAAAGGAAATCATCAACAAGATATGACAACCCACAGAATGGGAGAACATATTCATTAATACATCTGATAAGGGGTTAATATCCAAAATTTATAAAGAACTTATAAAACTCAACACCAAAAAACAAACAATCCAACTTAAAAAATGGGCAAAGAACCTGAATAGACGCTTCTCCATAAAGGACATATATTGGGGACCCCTGGAAGGGCAGCAGAGTATGGAGCCCTGCACAGGCCAGGCCAAACCTATAAGACCTGACTGGAAAATTGGGAAGACCCGGTGCATATAAACCCTTATGCTGTAATCAGAAGACCTGCGGTTGGTATCTGGCCATGAGAATTTTCTATACTTCCTTTGAAACCAGCAAACTTCCTTGGCTTATTTTTGTAATCACAGTAGGTGTTAAACCTTCCTTACCCTCCCTATTTTTAATGAGCCACCTGGAGTTCTTGGTGCCTCCTTGTCTAGCTGACCATGCCCTGGGGCAAGACCTCATGTTCCTTCCATTGTAGAAACATAGTAACTCCTATTTTATAAAAAGTTCTTCCTTCACAATGAAATGTACATGCACTGCCCACCATTGGTACTCATTTAATACCTTTGGAGAAAGGTGCTCAGGGCTCTTGTCTTTCAGACATTAGCTGGTCTTCTCTCCCTTAGCACGAGTTGCCTGGGAAGGTTCATTTAATGGGTGACACCAAGGGATCTCTGCAGGGTGGGAGTTCTCCATAGACATACAGATGGCCAATAGACATATGAAAAGATGGTGATTGTCACTAATCATCAAAGAAATGCAAATTAAAACCACAATGAGATATCATCTCACACTTATCAGAATGGCTATCATCAATAAATCAACAAACAAATGCTGGTGAGGATGTGGAGAAAGGGAACCCTACCTAGTATACTGTTCTTGAGAATGCAGATTGGTGCAGCCACTGTGGAAAGCAGTTTGGAAATACCTTTCAAAATAAAAAGTGGATTGGCCTTTTGACGAAGCAATCCTATTTGTGGGAATATATCCAAAGGAACCCAAAACACTAATTTGAAAAAATATTAGCTCCCTTATGTTCATTGCAGCATTATTTACAATAAACAAGACATTGAAGCAGCCCAAGTGTCCATCAATGGATATGTGGATAAAACTACTATGGGACATTTACGTAATGAATACTACTTAACTGTAAAAAAAAGAAGAAAATTTTACCCTGTGTGATAGTGTAGATGGATCTGGAAAACATTAAGCTAAGTGAAATAAACCAGTCAGAGAAAGACAACTACCATATGATTTCACTCATATGTGGAATCTAATGGACACACTAAAATAACCAGAAAAATGGGGACAGACTCATAAGTAGAGGGCAGGATGACAGCTTGGGGTGGGGGAAGGGGGAGGGATTGAACAAAAGGGAAAAATGACTCATGAACATGGACAACATTGTGGTGACTGTTGGGGGCAGGAGGGTATAAGGGGACTAACATAGTAGAAAAAATGCAATAAAGATTAAACTTTAAAAAATTAATCTTGTCACATTAAAATGAAACCAGAACTGTTTTCTTGGGAGACTCATTCCTATTCAGTAATGTTGTAGTAAGTATACTATTTTTGTATTTCAGGTATGATAATAATCAGACCATCACCCTTAGCAATCACAATATCCACTTTGGAAGAGCCAGTGTTTACTTGTTACAGAGCTGCCAGTATGGGACAGGGCAACTTTGAGGGTGAGTATAAAACCTGAGCTGAGAGTGTATAATGTTTAAACTATTTCAGAGGAGAAATTGAAATTTCACATATGTTGACCTAGGTTTGACTCTTGGGAACCCATGTAGAGTAGCATACAGTCTATCACTCATACAGGATGATCAGGAGAAAAAAGTTCTAGACTAATTTCTACCTAACCTCTTCCCTTCTCATACCATGATGCAGTCAGGGACCTTTTGTGCAGTCTAACTCAGAAAAGAGATTCAGTTTGCCTTAAGGGGGACATATACCATCCCGTAGTCTAGAGTAGATTTTTATATGGGCTATGATGGAACAATCCAGAAACTAACACTTTCAGACTATTTTTGAGCTTTCTCTACTGAAATCCTGTTAGGGGAAGGCCTGGGTCTTAGCCAGCATTATATTCTCCCATGCTTTGCACAGCACTTGGCATGTAGCAGGGATATAAACAATCATAGCTAAATGAAAGAATAAATGAAGAAAATAATGAGCATGCAAGAGTGAAGTGGAGAGCAAAAGTATGTTAAAAAACATAACAATCAAGGTGATCTCCATGGAGGTGCTATTATTCATCACCAACAGCTCTCCCTTACCAGGACCAGAAGAAAATTCAGTTTAGGGCTGGTGTTCATATTGGGCAATAATGCAGCCATACTGACCATGAGAGGAAGAAACCAGTGAAATGCTGCTTTCAGAGTGAAAAGAGCATTATCCAGCCTAGTGGAGTCTCAGCTTTAAATCTCCACCTCTTCTACATCTTCACAATCTTGGCTGATTTATTCCCCTTTGGCTTTATGATCTGAGGCTTCTCATATTGATAATGCATTACTCATTTTAGTTGTATAGAAAGCAGGGTTGAACTAGTGACCTATCACAGATCAGATGTGACTGATGGCCATGTAGACCTGGCTGCACTCAGAGAGGTCACCTGTTCTCTCACTCTCTTGGTTAAATTTATAACTTTGAAAATTCTAATTTATACTTCACTCCTTTTCCCACCTCCTGTGACCCTACCACCTCCAACCTGGGGACTGGGTAGATTGAATTGCCTACTAATTGAGCATGCTGCTCCTGCTGCTCAGTAATGAGTCAGAGGGATTCGGGTTTGCTCTTCTGGTTTATCCCTCTCTTAAATATTCAGAGAGACAAACTTTTCCTCTGGTTTCAGGTTACAAAGAGAAAAAAAACCTCTTAACTTTTTTTCAACTCAAGACTTCAGTGAATCATTTTCCATCATCCTCAGCAAGACATAATACTTTATGTCATGAATAAGTTAATGAGGAAGATATGGATGCTTCCCTGAGATTTTGGGGGACATGCTGGGCATTTTGTTCCTCTGAGAACCATTCTCTGAGTCTTTTTGACTCACTGAGAAATCTCTGATTTAGTCTGATCCCAAGGTCGTGGGGATTAGCCAGTCTCTCTCAGCAGTCTGCTATTACATTTACTTTGAACTTGGATACCCCTTCCTACTGAACTACCCTGAGAATTCTCTGAGGAGCTGTTAAGTGGGTGAATAGCAAGCATTGCCAAGTGCCAATAACCAAGTACTTCAATATGGTCTTTTCATATTTTATTTCACCTCTGGGTCAAAAATGTGCTTACCTAAAGAAGAGCATCCAAAGTTTTTGCTAGGCATTCAGCTGGTTCCCTACCATCTGGCCTCAATATTCCTTGGCAATCTTACTTTCCACAAACCCTTCCCAGCTCTAAGGAAACAGTACCACCATTGCCTGAATTCTCTTCCTGCCTAAAATGTTCTTCCCTTCAACCGATCTAAACACTTTTCCTTAGATACAGTTGGTGAGGACAACAGGATAAAAATTGTGTGCTATTTCACAGTAATATCCTTGAAATATTTATTCAACATTTTTAGCATGTGTAATGAAGGTAAAAGCTAGTTTTTTATTAATGAAAATAAAATAAATAAACAGATTCACTTTAATTTTCTAACAAGGGCTGAAAAGAGTCAATGTTCTAAAAAGAAATCAAGAAAATCTTTCCATCTTTGATGTAGTTTCTGGTCTCTCTTAGGTTCTCTTTTATAACTTCCTTTTATTAGAAGCATATTATGAGATTTTAAATGCAGGTTATTAAGTCTATCACCCTTTCCTGGGTGATAATCCTCACTGCACATTATTCAGGTTCAGGAATTCATTTGTTTGTAAGTAATCATAGGTGGGCAGTAAGGCCTATGGAGGCTGCACTTGTATGTTTGTGTCATAAAATATTCAATAGAAATAGATCAGCTAAGATCAGCTATTTATCTAATACCTATATCTATATATCTATCTATGTATATCTATATCTATAGATATATAGATATATATCTATATATATCTTAGGTGGGGGCAGAATTTATTATTGATTTTACATTTCATCAATTTAACAAAGATGTCAATGAGCATACCTGAATTAAGAGGAACCATGTTTATAATTCATTCTAGGAGTCATTTGGGCTTCTTGCTTTATAAGTGAGTATCTTTGATGCTTTGATTCTGCAAGCTACACATTGTTCCTTTACAAGTGAAAATCTTTGGTGGAACTTTAGTTCTGCTCAATACACATTGCTCCAGATCTGGATACTTCCTCTGTTAAGAATTTTTCACCACTTTCAAATTTATTCTCTCTCTCACCTTTACATTTCTACCCAAGATTCTAGTATGTTCTACAACTAGAACTTTGCTACTCAAAGTGTGGGGCACAGACTAGCTGCATTAGTATCACCTAAGACCTTGTTAGAAATGCAGAATCTCAGACCCCATCCCAGAACTCCTGAATTAGGGATAATTTCTATGCCCATTAATGTTTTCAAAGCTCTGGTAGCTTCCTATACTGACATTATTTCTGGTAGCTTCCTATATGTGACTTGCGGATTCTAAAGAGCATTCATCATGTTTATTTTTGATTTTTTTTCTTTCCCCCACAGTACTTAGCTAGACAAAGAAAAGGTACTAGAGCCAATATTATTGCAACATTTGTCCATTTTTAGTTAAATCTAGCCCTGAATAAGAGAGGAAATATTGTCCTGTAATGGGTGAGATCATATGATTTTTGTCCTTCACTGATTGGCTTATTTCACTAAGCATAATACTCTCCAGTTCAGAACCAAATATATGAATACAGTGAATAGGCCTTCAGTGGTCAGGGGGAAAGGGGTTGGGGGGAAGGGGGAGGCAGAGGCAAGGAAGGGGAGCAGCTTAGACAAGAACCTAGTATAAAGGAACCATGGACATGGACAACAGGTGGGATTGACTTTGGGGGGAATGGGTGGGTGGGGAGGGGGACAGAGGGGAGCAAAAAGAGGATGGATGTAATACAACAACAATAAAATAAAAATAATAAAATAAATAAAGAGACCTTAAAAAAAAAGAGAGAGGAAATATTTCTTTCGTAGTTCTTACTCTAGTTCAATCTTTATAAGTTTAAATTTCACTGTTTTTCCAGGAAGTAAAAGAGCTACTTTTCCTTCAAGGCCGATGTGATTTCTATGATTCTAATTGTGCTCCAAAGGCTGTTTTTAATTTGACCTCAAGCACAATTCACAAAGACAATTTTGACAATACTAGTTTCTCTTTGGGCAAAAATATTCCCATTGGAAATTCTGAAAGTGCCCTATTGAGTAAATGCTTCTTAATTTACTGTAAAAAGTATATTTTAAAAAGCAAATAATCTGTGACAGAGCATAGAACTGTTTACTATTATGAAATCCAACAAAGAATAAAAAGTAAGCTGAGCACTCCTGTATTTTTTTAATAATGAAGCCAACAACTCAACTTCCTTGGTTGATCTATTTGCAGCACATATCCAATGTAATCATGCAAGGGGTCTAATCTTCTATTCACCTTCAGAAATATGGGCTCTCAATGTGAGACTTCATTCTAGTTGTATGATGGCTTCATGGCCTCCTGGATACTGGAATAAAGGATCAAGACAAAAAGAAATGAAGGTTGCCTAAATCTCTTTTTGGAATGTGTGTGGGGAGATAGGGGTTATTGGGAACTCATTCTGAGCTGGAACAGAGCTGAAAGGTATGTGGCTTTCAGATATTTGTTGGTTATTACCCAAATGCTGTCTGGACATGTCCCCTGAAAATTTGCTTCAAGCATCTTGATAGACTAGGATTTGATAATGGATAGATAAACATCACTCCTAAAGATATGAAGAGTTGTGGTTAGATCACCCAGGCTGGCTGAAAGCTCTGATTATTTAAGAGAAAAATGCTTCCCTTCCTTAGAAGTGAAACAAAACAATGAGGTGCCCCTAAGAGTGGTCTTGAACATGGGTAAAGGTGAAGTGGAGCTTTGGAGGAAAGAGGAGGGCAGCCAATGAAAAGATCTATGAGCCATTTATGGGAGGGGGTGCTGTCTCAGGCATGGGTCCCTAATGATACCAAGTGGGCTCATCATTAATTTCCAAAGCCTCTCTTACTTAAACTTTGATTGCCCAGAGATTGATAAGGAAAGATAAAGCACAATGATCATCCATTTATTCATGAAAACAAACATGCATTCACTAATGAAAACAAACATTCATTCATAAGGGACTTACTGTGTGCCAGGCATTGTGATAAGTTCTGGGGCTAGAGAAAGTAATAAGATACCATTTTCATCTTTGAAAATTTCCTGATCTAGTGGGGAGCCCAGGAAACAAATATCTAGGTATTGATATGGTAACTGCTGATGTGGAGACATATCCAAGAGACAATGGATTGGGATTTAATATCGAGAAGTAAGATTTCATATATATTGGGGCATTATCAAAGACTTTCTGTTTATTGGTTTTGATTCTGCACTCTTACCTATAGCTATGATTTTGTTATGTGTCTTTGCAGTTCTTCCCACAGAGTGTATTTCCTAACACTTTGATTTTAGACTTGGCTATATGACATGCTTTACCAATAGGATGTTTGCAAATGTGACTCATGCAGGGGTTTAAAATGTCTCTGTAGGATTGGGTTTGCACTCTTATACTTCAGATACCACCATGAAAAGGTATCTGAAGTATACCTTTTACCTTTTCATGGTATTGAAAAGGTATTGAGTAGCCTGTGGTCTCAGGAAGAGATGACACAATTTGGAGCTTCTTTGAACCAGATGGATCTGCAGCTTGAAGTGGAGCTTAGCTCTTCAGTTGACTGCCAGCCCAGAAGGGGTAAAGGAAGGAGGAAGAGTTAGGCATGTGCAATTATTAAATATTAATTCTGTGTAAAGCACTGTCTCAGGGGCCTAAACATGAGAACAATGAACGGACTAAGACACTAGATAATACAATGCCTCATTAATAAAAGTGCTAAATTTAGCTGCCATTACTGAGTGCTTCCTGTGGGCCAGGGCCTGTGTTGAAAATTTAACATTTTCTCATTTAGCCTTCACAACAACTGTTCAGTAAGGACTATTATTATCCTCATTCTACAGAAGAGGGATCTAAAGCTCAGAAAAATTTGTAACTTGTCTGGGGTCACAAAGAACAAGTGGCAGAACAGGGATTTAAAACTGACTCTGACCTGAAAAGTTCAACTCAACTACTTGGCTACAGAGATGTGAGGAAGGAGGCCCAAGTTGAGACTTTGCTCAAGCCTTAATGTATCTGTTGGTCTCTGCCAGTCTTATTCTCCACCTCTCTGTGGGCTGGGCCCCACTAAGTCTTGGAATCAAAGGAGGCTTGGCTTGATGGATAGTCTCCTCACCAATAGCTTGAAGGACTCAATATAGCCTCTTGTTCTGTTAGTAGACATGGCAGGGGGAATCATTATATGACAGGCATTGTATTATGCATTGGACATGAATTAACAAAATTAATGTCACCATATCTTTTAACAACTACCATTTGAGATGGAGACAACTATTATTATACCTACTGATGCTCTAGCTTTGCTAGCTGGGGAGCTCCAGTCATCTTGTTCATTCCACACATTGTATTGAGCCCCTGACATGTGCCTGACTCTACCCCCAGCACAAAGGAGTATGTAAGTGAAACAGATGGGATTTCTGTCCTCATTGAGCTTACAGTTTAGAGTAATTTCTACCAACCCCCTTCTCCAAGAGCCTGGTCCCATCTTTCAGGATTATTGGTATCTGTTCAAATAGATCCATTAACACTGCTTCTTGGGAGCCTCATCACCTCCCTGCCCCACATTTGGGGAGACTTGTAGAGAAAGGCACATTTACTGGGCCTTAGAGGATATCCTCCTCCTACACCAGCCCTTCTTGGCTTTAGTCTTCCTCATAACTAAGAGTTCCCAGCATGCTCTTTGGTTGGGCCCTCTGCAGAGAGGGCAGGAGCACAGATCACTGTGCCATATTTCTTTTGAGAGCAGTGATCCTGTTTGGGCCACTTTGGTGGTTGGCCACCTTGTACCTGTGAGAAGAGATGACAGTTATCCCACTTTAGGTTAATCCATACTAGCCATACAAATGGAAGCAAACTTGATTTCTGCTTCTGAGCGCCCAGCAAAAGAAATCATTAGCCTCTACCAAAATGCCATTCAGAGTGCCAGATAATGTACATGAAAGTATCCTCAGAAGAATAATAATTTACTTGATGTGCTCTCTAGACCAAATTCCCTTAAAGTAGCTGAATTGTGAAGCCTTTGAAATTGTGTCCTTTTTGGAAATGGTAGCCTGCTTTTGATTCACAAGCCTTCTTAGGGCATTTACTCAAGTTTGGGCTTTCTCAGAGTTCTTACAAAACAGGACTCCTGATCACATTAACAGAAAAACATGGCCCAAGCCACAGACTGCTGAATTTAGCTGTTTTCCTGAGGAATCATTTAATATTCAAATAATTAAAGAGCAACTCTTCTTCCTCATCTCCACTCTTTCCTCCCTGGTCCATGTCATTGGTGGAGACAGACCATGAATCTTGCAATTGTCAGGCAGAGAGGTTGACTTAATTGCCAACACGGTTAAGTCAGGCAGCAAAGGAGAAAGTACAATACTGCTCACTGGGTCTTAATAACTTATAAATCGAATAGATTTTTTCCCATATTCAAATGGAAACCAGTGAGATTTATGAGTGTGTTCTGTACATGAGATACACACCACAATGGACTAATTGACACCAAACACAAAGAAACACAGAGCAATAAGGACCTAAAATATAAGGAGCCTGTTGACCTCAGTCAGGCTCTCTTTCCTGACAAGTTATTTTGATTCCCATTTGGAGACAGCTCAGGTCACTAATAGCTTCTTAGTGTCCTGATGAAATCAAGGGAGGGAGAAATCACTCCAGTTGTTGAACCTGTCTTTCATGTGATTTTTTTTTCTTGGAAAGAGATTTTGGCTGGCTTAATATAAGTTATCCTGGCTTTCACTGGATGGCCTGGGCCAACAAGGAGAACAGAGTTGCTGAGAAGAAAAAAAAAAAAGACCTTTAAGCATGAGCTGAGCAAGCTCTGGCATGGAGATCCTGTGGGCTAGTCTGGGTCTTTCTTATTCCAGGGAAAGTCCAATTCCTGCTTTATATGGCAGCTGTAGGGAGCACCTGGGATAACACCCTCAGTTTCCTGCCAAGCTGAGTCAGTAGTAGCTCTTGTCCTACTTAGAGTTCCAAGGATTTTGTAAAGCCAAAGAGATGTAAAAATGCTTTGGGAGGGGAAAATGTATAATGGTAATTAGGATAAAATGGATGCTTTTCTCTTTGAGCTTGGTGAATATAAATTAAATGCAATCACCACAAAGTTGGAGAGCTTCTTTAAAACAAAAAGGAAAAGGAAGAGGTTTAGATACATTTAGTGACATATGAAGAGCCCAGTTTACCCCAAAATGGGAAACAATTAATGCATTGCAGGATTGTGATAAATTCTGGACTATGACAAGGACAACATTATTTACGTGGCTATACATTTTGTAGAATGAGTCATTCTAATTTAACTAATTTACTACTCCAAATTTACCACTCAGTGGTCAGTCTGGTAACTGTCAGTGCAAAATTTTCACAGAGAGTAAGTTTGAAGCCCTTTGGATAGTCTTTTAGGGTGTGCTTTGCAACACATGATAAAATATGACCTAAACAATAAAGGTGACTCAAAGGCAGGGCATTGAAACCCTGGGACAAAGTATACTCTCTTTCCTTCTCTTTTTTCCTGATTTTACAAACATAACATTTTATTAACTTAAAATAAGGTTAAAATAAACCTCAGACAACCATGAAGTCTTGTAGCTTGAAGGGATATGCCAAGGCAGAAGGACCATCCCACCCACTTGGCCTTGAGTGTATCATGGGAAAATGACACAGTTGCCTGTCTCTGCTATTTTCAGTACCAGCAGACACAATCATCTCCTTTTGCTTCCCTCTCACACCCCCTGAATCATCCTAACATGAGGGGTCCCAGGCCAGTATCCCCAGTGCCCTAAGTCTTGCTCTCTTCAGGCTTCTCTTGTGGTTAGAAAAAGCTTCCCTAAAATCTGAAGGTTCTCCCATTGGAGAACTTCTTTATGAATGATTTATGTACCAGAAAGAGACTCATGTAACCTCAATACCTTTGTTGAAATTAATAATCTGAAATATTCTGTTCTTGTTTGCATTTGAGGGGAATACACAACAGGAAAAATCAGGACAAGCCCATCTGTTTTCCTCAATCTCTAACTTCTGCATGGCTGCTGATAGGACAATGTGTAACTGGTTTGAAACTTTTGCAGTGCCCACATGACCCCAGCTGGGCTGAACATTTTCCAGAAACAGACAATAGAAATAATGTGTTTGTTTGTAAGATTAACAGCTCTGTTTATGCAGTGTTTCCATGAGAAAGGAGTGTGTTTTCTCCTCTGAATCACTAAATTATATACAATAATCATCACATAACAGAAAATAAGCAAAAGTTAATGTAGTTGGGTGCATACTTTTTCTTGTTACATAATCTGAAAAATGCAAAATACTCAAATATAGAACTGGTATACAGAAAGGGTCTCACCCCTAGTCTGAGCTCCAGAAGGGACCAGAAGAATGAGTGTGAATTTTGGGGGCTTGGGGGACTTTACTTCTTTATGACAAAGACAATTTTATATAATCCTACCCCATGGGACAGTTATTTATCCTAGGAATTGTCTCCTATCTCATTCCTAAGTTTCACTAAATTTGTTTCACAATAACCAATGGTAGACAATGGTAGCAAGGCTCCATGACTGCCTTGCTCACCACTATTAACCAGCAGTGCCTGGACTCGGTAAAATATATGCAGAGTAAAGGAACAGTGAAAAAATCTGTCAAATAATAATTCTTTTAATTTATATACCTTTACGTTGTTTTTTTAAAAAGATTTATTTATTTATTATTTTTAGAGGGGAAAGGAGAGAGACATCAATGTATAGTTGCCTTTCAGGTGCTTCCAGGTAAAGGACCTGGCTGGAGACCTGGCTTGCAACCTGGTTATGTGCCCTGGCTGGGAATCGAACCAGTGACCTTTGGGTTTGCAGGGTAGCACCTTATCCACTGTGCCACCAACCAGGGCTACTTTTTTTCTTTTTTAAAGATTTTTTTTGGTTATTCCATTACAAATGTCCCAATTTTCCCCCTTTGTCTCCTATGCTTATCCCACCCTCCTACTCCCATATCAATCCCCACACTGTTATCCATGTTCATGGATCATGGATCATTCATAAACATTTTTTGACTATTCCCATCCCCTTTTTTTCCACCATTATCCCAACTTCCTCCCTCCCCTCTGGTCACTGTCCGTCTATGCCATATTTCCATGCCTGTGGTTCTATTTTGTTTGTTAGTTTATTTTGTTCATTAGATTCCTCTTATAGGTGAGATCATATAGTCTTTCACTGACTGGCTTATCTCACTTAGCATAATATTCACCAGTTCCATCTATGCTATTGCAAAAGGTAAGCATTCCTTGTTCCTTTTTGCTGCATAGTATTCCATTGAATAAATGTACCACAGTTTTCTTTAGATTTTTTATCTCTAGAGATAATTTCTTTTTTAATTAATTTATTGTTGTTGTATTACAGTTGTCCCATTTCCCCCCATTACTCTCCCCTGCTCCACCCACCCCATCCCCGCTCACACCATCAATTCTACCCTGTTGTTCATGTCCATAGGTCATTTGTACTAGTTTCTTGACTAAACCCTTTCCCTCCTTTTCCCCTTTCTCCCCCTTTCCCGTCCCCTCTGGTTACTTTCAGTCTGTTCCTTGTTTCCATGTCTCTGGTTCTATTTTGCTCACTATTTTATTGACTATGCTTTTACAGATGCCCAATTTTTCCCTCTTCCCCTTCTGCACAGCAATCCCTCTCCTTAGTTTATGTTTATAGGTCTGGCATGTATATTCTTTGGCTTCACCCTTTTCGATATTATTCTTAACATGACCTCCTGTCTATTTTGTTCCTACCAATTATGCTTAATCACTGCATTATTTTTCCCTTTCTGCCTCTTCCCCCTCCAAGTGGATAATCCTCCAAATGATCCCTATACCTATGATTTTGTTCCTATTCTGGTTGTTTGCTGATTGTTTGTTTTTTAGATTCAGTTGTTGATAGTGGTGAGTTTGTCATTTTTTTTTTTTTAATTTTTGCTTTTTTTTTATTTTTTTAATTTTTAAATTAAAAAAAATTTATTGTTGTTGTATTACATCCATCCCCTTTTTGCTCCCCTCTGTCCCCCTCCCCACCCACCCATTCCCCCAAAAGTCAATCCCACCTGTTGTCCATGTCCATGGTTCCTTTATACTAGGTTCTTGTCTAAACTGCTCCCCTTCCTTGCCTCTGCCTCCCCCCTCCCCCCAACCCCTTTCCCCCTGACCACTGAAGGCCTATTCACTGTATTCATATATTTGGTTCTGTTTTGCTTGTTGTTAGTTTTGTTCATTATTGTCCCGTAGTGGGTGAGATCATGTGATATTTGTCCTTCACTGACTGGCTTATTTCACTAAGCATAATACTCTCCATTTTAATGTTCATAGTTTTAATCTTCTTTTTCTAAAATAAGTCCCTTTAATGTTTCATGCAATAAGGGCTTAGTGATGATGAATTCATTTAGCTTTACCTTGTCTGGGAAGCACTTTATCTTTCCTTCCATTCTAAATGATAGTTTTGCTGGATAGAGTCATCTAGGTTGTAGGTACTTGCTTTTCATCACTTTGAATATGTTTTCCTAGCCCTTTCTTGCTTGCAAAGTTTTTTTTGAGAAATCAGCTGATAGTGTTATGGGGACCCTTTGTAGGTAACTCTCTTCTTTTCTCTTGCTGCTTTTGAGATTTTCTCTTTATCTTTAACCTTCAGCATTTTCATTATGATGTGTCTTGGTGTGGTCCTCTTTGGGTCCCACTTGTTTGAGTCTCTGTGCTTCCTGAAGTTGTATGTCTATTTCCTTCTCCAAATTAGGGAAGTTTTCCTTCATTATTTTTTCAAATAAGCTATCAATTTCTTGCTCTTCCTCTTCTTCTGTCACCCCTATGATTTGGATGTTGGTACATTTAAAGTTATCCCAGAGGTTCCTAAGCCTCTCCTCATTTTTTCCCAATTTTTGTTTCTTCTTTCTGTTCTAGTTGAATGTTTATTTCTTCCTTTTGTTCCAAAGTGTTGATTTCAATCCCAGCTTTCTTCCCATCATTGTTGGTTCCCTGTATATTTTTCTTTATTTCACTTTGTATATTTCACCTGACTTAAAAATAATTTTGTGGTTGTACTCAATCATTTCTCTCAGCATCCTGATCTCTAGTATTTTGAACTCTGCTATCTCCACTTTGTTTAGTTAGTTTTCTGGGGGTTTGTTCTATTCTTTCATTTGGGTCTTATTTCTTTGCCTTCTCAATTTGGCAGCTTCCCTGTACCTGTTTCTCTGTATTGGATAGAACTGCTTTGACTCTATGTCTTAGTAGTATGGACTAATGTAGTAGATGTCCTGTAGGGTCCAGTCGCACAACCTCCCCTAACACCTAAGTTGGGTACTTGAGGTGCACCTTCATGTGAGCTGGGTACATCCTCCACTTGTAGTTGAACCTTGGTTGCTGTTGGCAGATCAATGGGAGGGATTTACCAAGGCCAGTCAGCTGCATGGACTGGCTGTGACCACTGACCACCAATCTCCATCATTTGTGGAGGATCAACTGTTTAGGGACTGGGTGGTGGTGCTCTGATGTGGTCTGTGGCTGTCCATTGGGTGAATTGGCCCTGTGGTTTTCCAGGTGGTGCAGGCAAGGTCATCCCCCACCTGTGTTTTGCCCAGGGCTACCCTGCCTGAGCTATATAGCAATCTGAGATGGCTGCTGCTTGTGCTGGGCTTGGAGAAGCCAAGCTGTAAACCTAAGCTGGCTACTGCTAGTGCTGTTCCTGGGGCTCACTGAGGCTAGCTGTTGCTTGTTTGAGAGGATGTAGGAAGTTGTGAAGCCTGATCCAAGGCCAGCCATTCATATGAAAAAGCAGCTTCGGTGGACCTATAAGTAGGGTGGGATGGAGCCCCTGGGGATCTCCAAGTTGGATCACACAGTGTTAGCCAGGTTGATGGGGTCTCAGGGATGGCACCGACTTGCCACCTCTGTGGGAGAAGGGTTTAGAAAAGAGACAATGGCCTCTGCTTGCCTTGATGGCAGACACTTCAGTTTCTCCCTATGTACCACTGGTGCCTTTCAAGCTGCTATACTAGCATTGGAACTCAGAGGAATTGAGCCTGAGTAGGTGAGTCCATGTGTGGGAGCTTTAAGAGGAACTGCTTGGGGCTCCAGATTTCTTCCACCAACTCAATCCAATCCCCTGTGGTGTTTGCAGCCAGAATTTGTGGGGACTTATCTTCCTGGCACTGAAATCCTGGGTTGGAGGGCGTTGTGTGGGGATGGGACTCTTTGTTCTTGAGTTATCCCTCCCAAGTTTTTATCCACCACATGTGGGTGTGGGACTAGCCTGTTCCATGTCTGCACCCTTCTTACCCATCTTGATGGATGAGGTTTCTTTAATTCTGTAGTTGTCAGCCTTCCATTCAACTTGATTTCTGATGGTTCTGGCTGATGCTTGTTCTATATTTTAGTTGTAATTTTGATGTGGTTGTACAAAGGGGTGAGCCATTTCTGCCTAAGCTGACATATTGACTGGATCCCCTGGTCCGAGTCTATATAGGCTTTACATTTGAAAATGTATTTTGAAATACCTGTTCAGTTGAGTTGCCGGAACCCATGTCTCTTCTGCTCATACCTATAACCTCAGCCTTTGCTCAGATCTTGAACAATCTGGGCCAGATCACAGCAGCCTCCTCCCCACTGGTCTCTGCATCTCCTCTCCTCACTTTGTTTCAATCCTCCATGCCACTCACAAAAGGAACATTTTAAAAGCACATGTAACCCAACTTCCCTACTCAAAATGCTTCCATATTTTTTTGGTTACATGTATGTTTCATTAGACCATCTCAGTTTTTTCAAACATTTTGAATTTGAGAGCCTAGTTCAGGTTATCGCTGGCCTCGTTCTTCCCTTGTATAGGCTACCTTGCCCATTTAGTTTCCTTACCCTTAAGGCAACCAAGTTTATTATATCTAGCTAAAGAATAAATTCTCATAGTATTATGCTTGTAATTTTCCTCTTATAGCAGTCTGTATAATCTGTAAGTACATATAAATTTGTATGATTTTAAAAAATGCCCATCTCATCCAGTGAACTGTAAGTCCCCGAAGGATAGAGACCACATTTTCCAATAACCAGTTTAGTGTTTGGTGCACATGGGGACCAAATGGCAATGGAAAAAATACAATAAAGATGAAAATAAATGTTTGCTGAATGAATGAAAAGTTACATAATGATAGCCAACATATATTGACTGCTTTATGTGCATCTACTCAGTACATAATGTTTTACACACATTGTCTTATATACTATTACAACGATTCTGTGAGCAGGTGCCATATTACTTCCCTCTGACAGAGAAGAAGGCTGGAGGTGTAATTTATTTAATGTTATACAGTTGCCAATTAAGAAACCTAGATCTTCTCATTCTAAAGACCTTTTTCTTAATGATTATGTCATACAAATGAATTAATATAATAATGAATTATCTACATTTTCCCTGGGAAATAGTTTTTTTTAGTACTGGTTAAAAGGTAAAGGAATTGGAGAAGAGGACAGATGGCAACAGAGTAGAGAGCAGTGCTGATGGTGTTCTCGAGTACCAAAGCAGCTAGAGGACAAGATATGGAGCGTGAGACGTCTTCAGGACACTAAGAATTGGAGCGGTCAGCATCTGGACACAGGGGAGCACAGCCCAGAGGCAGCTGAGACCAGCAGGAGAGTAGCTGAGGCAGTTCCTGACCAACCAGCCGTCGGGCTGAGGTTGGCTCTGGGCAGCGGAGGATCTGCCCAGAGGGGCGCATTTGATTGAGGCCAGCTCCAGGATCCCTGGCGACTAGAAGTCTGAGCAGTGAAGTGTGGGCAGCAAGGGCAAATGCCAGAGGGAACAAGGAATTGAACTCCTGCAGGGGAGGGACTGTGTGAGAGACTCGCTCTGGGAACAGGGAGGGGAAGCTCTTCAGTGGGCCAGAGGCAGAGGAGAAGAGTCCTGCAGGGAGCCAGAGTGGGGGAATGGGGAAGTGCACTGGCCACGGCGGCGAGAGGGCCGAAAATGGTGCTGCTAGGCCACCGGGGAAACAGCAGCTTGAAGCCCCTGCGAGGGAGGGAGGCCCAGCCCTGCATACCCACACAGGACCCCAGGCTCCACAGAAACTCCAAACTTCGAGCCAGGAACTAGTAGTGGGGGCAAATGACATGCCTATTGCCTGAGACAAAAACCTCACCACCCACGCCTGGGAGGGGCTCCTCACAGAGGCCACGTAAAGGACTCCATGGAGTGCTGGTTGGCTTGGAGGATTGGCGCTCGCCCCGAGGGCTGGGCAGTGTTGGCAGACCCCCGGCACTGTTGACTGACAGGGACTGCCTACACCGGGAAGTGCGGGTGTGGGGCCAGTCGTCACAGGGACCTGCGAGGTTGCGGGCCACCCTGCAGGGGTGCTGGGTGCTTGTCATGGGCAGAAACCTCTGCCAGGAGTGGGAGGGGACACGTGCAGGCTCCAGAATACCAGCAGTCCTAAAATAAAGCTAGGCTACTGAAGGCCCAGCCTACCTGGGGGCTGACACTCAGAATCAGAATCAGCCCTGACTGTGACAATCAGAGGCCCTGCCACGTGCCAAGACTGACTAGACTATAGACTGCAAAGTCCTGACCAAGAAAAAGAGGCAGCATCAGGAAATGGATTGCTGCTAATCTCAAGCACCTGACTAATACCGAGAGCTATATGAACTATTAATCCCCAACATATCCTTTGCAAAGGTTACTTCTCACATATTCTTAATCCCCCCATACCTCAATCCACCTAAATACCCAAGACCCTCCCCCTACTCTTGAATTAAAGTCTACTCACTCTGTGGCTACAACGCATTCCCAGTCCTCAATCTAAGTATTTCTCCCTTTCCCAGCCACCTAAACCCTTTCTTTCTTTTCTTCCTTCCTCTTTCTTGTTTTTTCCTCCTTTTCTTTTCTTTTCCTTCTTTCTTTTTTTCCCTTTTCTTCCTGGTAAAGCACACAGGTTCTGGCTCCACCTGGACCAATCAGAGATCATAAAGGGTGAACAGACACCTAAAACCTTTCTTTATTAATATTGATTTCTTTTTCTCTTGTGACTTACTTTCTCCCTTTTATTTTTTTTTCTTCTTCTTTCTTTTCTTCCTGATAAAGCCCACTGGACCTGGCACCACCTGGACCAAACAGAGATCATAAAGAGTGAACAGACATCTAAACCCTTTCTTTATTAATATTGATTTCTCTTTGTCTTGTGACTTTCTCCCTTTTCATTCATTCTTTTTTTTTTTTTTTGTCTCTGCTAAAAGACCTCAGGTCCAGGCTACATTTGGACCAGTCAGGGATTATTAAGGATGAACAGCCATCTAAACTCTTTCTTCTTATTATTATTATTGTTTTTATTTCTTTTTCCTTTTTTATTGTTTGTTTTGTTTTGTTTATTGTTCTTTCTTTTTTTTCTGCTAAAAGCCCACAGGTCCAGAATACAACCAGACAGCCCAAATAAAGGACACACCAAGAACAGCAAGTGGAGAAAATCTGGGAGACGGCAACATTGAACTCCAAAAATCCCCTATCACAGAAGGGTGCTCAACTAAGGCAAGGAAGCAAAGCAGGTTAACCCAAAGAAAGAACTAAATAAATAAATAAATAAATAAAAACCAAGCAAGAAAAGACACCCAAAATGGGGGAAAAAGAGATTTAGTCCATCAACAAAAGGAAAGGAAGACTCCCCAGAAAGCCCACAAAATGAAACAGAGGTACCTGGAATATTAGATAAGGAATTCAAAAGAATGATGACAGAGAAGCTCAGTGAGCTCAGCCACATCAAAGAAAACTATAAACAACTCCAAGAGAACTACAAAGAACTTCAGGGAAATTACAAAGAACTCCAGGGAAGTTAAATGGAACTTATTGAGAACTACAACAGCATGAAAAAGGACATGGAAACTATCAATAAGTTCCAGGAGGAAATGAAGAATACAATTTCTGAATTGAAGAATACAGTAGAAGGAATCAACAGTAGGCTAGAGGAAGCAGAGGACCGGATCAGCGAGTTGGAGGATAATGTAGACAAATACTCCAAGACAGTACAAGAGATTAAAAAAAGGCTGAACAAGACTGAAGAGGGGTTAAGAGAGCTGCAGGACAACATGAAACGTAACAACATCCGTATCATAGGGATACCAGAAGGAGAAGAGAAACAAGGAATGGAAAACCTGTTCAAAAAAGTCATGATAGACAATTTCCCTAACATGATGAATGAAAACATGAATCCAGTTCAGGAAGCACAGAGGGTCCCAATGAGGATCAACCCAAACAGACCAACACCAAGGCACATTATTATTAAAATGGCTAATTTCAAAGACAAAGAGAGAATCCTAAAAGCATCAAGAGAAAAAAGACAA
Organism: Noctilio leporinus; assembly: GCA_004026585.1. Classification (NCBI taxonomy): domain Eukaryota; kingdom Metazoa; phylum Chordata; class Mammalia; order Chiroptera; family Noctilionidae; genus Noctilio; species Noctilio leporinus. The sequence goes on from PVIW01010773.1 coordinate 40,819, forward strand.
ATAAAACACAAAGGGGCTCCAATAAGGCTATCAAATGATTATTCAACAGAAACAATTCAAGCCAGAAGGGAATGGCAAAAAGTATTTCAAGTCATGGGAAACAAAGGCCTGCAACCAAGAATACTCTACCCAGCAAGGCTCTCATTCAAGACAGAAGGAGAAGGAGCTTCCCAGACAAAAAAGACTGAAAGAATATATCTCTACCAAACCAGCATTACAAGCAATACTAAAGGGTCTGCTATAAAAATAAGTAAACAAATAAAACGAAGAAACGGAGAAAGCCAAAGAGGAATACAGACACAAATGGAGAAAATGGCAATGAATAAGTATCAATCAATAATCACCTTAAATGTAAATGGATTAAATGCACCAATCAAAAGACATAAGGTAGCCGAATGGATAAGACAACATGACCCACATATATGCTGTCTTCAAGAGACCCACCTCAGAACAAAAGATTGACACAGATTGAGAGTGAAGGGATGGAAAACTATATATCAAGCAAATGGACATGAAAAAAAAGCTGGAGTAGCAATACTGATTTCAGATAAAATAGATTTTACAATGAAGGACATAAAAAGGGAAAAAGATGGACATTTCATAATACTTAAGGGAACAATTCATCAAGAAGAAATAACTCTGATAAACATATACACACCTAACGTAGGAGCTCTGAAATATATAAGGAAAATCTTGGAAGAATTTAAGAAAGACATAGACAGCAACACACTTGTAGCAGAGGATTTTAATACCCCACTATCAATAATGGACAGATCTTCCAAACAAAAAATCCCCAGAGATGTTGTGGCATTGAACAACACTCTAGAGGAAATGGGCCTAACGGATGTATACAGAGTCTTTTACCCCAAAGAAGCAAAATACACATTCTTTTCAAATGCACATGGATCATTCTCCAAGATAGACCACATGGTATGTCACAAGACAAGCCTCCACAAATACAGGACAATGGAAATCATACAAAGTATCTTCTCAGATCACAATGGCTTGAAACTAGAAACCAAATTCAAGGGAAAAACCCAAAAATTCTCTAACTCATGGAGACTGAATAACATGCTTTTAAGCAATGAAG
>PVIW01010774.1:0-41907 GCA_004026585.1 Noctilio leporinus
AGTTGGTTCCCTTTGAATTTTGCTGATATTTTCTTTAGCTGAACAGAAACTTTTCAATTTCATATAGTCCCATTTGTTGATTCGTTCTTTGATTTCCTTTGCCCTTGGTGAAGTATCGATACTCCTTTTCAACATTGTACTAGATAATTCAATAAAACAAGAAAAATTTGTTTTAATTTTTTCTCATCACAAGTTTATTCAACACAAAATAATCCCTCCAAACTTTATTGAGGTGATTGATGATGTCCACCACCAAATCTGCTTCTAAACTGGAATTCAGTTGCTAACCCAGCCCCCAGCCTCAGCTTTCCAGTCAGCATTGGGGGGCACAGCCCTCCATAGGTGTGAGTCTTGCAGGTTGCTCTCCCTCCAGACCCTTGGGCCTTGGCCTATAAGTCTCAGATTGGCTGAGGTGGAAAGTGGCAAGTACTATCTCAGGGGACAGATGGAGGTAACCACAGAGATACTGGATGACCTCGTTGCTAAAACACCAGTAGAAAGGTCTCCAGGCAAACTTTTTCTTCATGTAACTTCATGATTTGAGAGACTGCATGGCTTCATAACATAGAGATTAGGGACGTTCTTGTCTGCCAGTTCAGGGTGTTTAGGCATGTGCCCATCCTTCTCAGACATCATTACTCCTTCCTTAAAAAGGAGCTTATCGATGGCAATCTGGTTCTTCTTAAGCATCAATATCACTATGGCTGCCAGCACTGGAAATCAAGGCAAGAAAAGTGTTTTAAGAAGTCATACAGATTGGAGAAGAAGAAGCATGTTGCCTTTATTTGCATCTGACATGATCATCTATGTAGAAAGCCTATTGGCATCTACAAAACCCTACTAAAATTATAAGTGAGTTTAGCAAGATTGCAGGAGGCAAGATCAATTTTCAAAAATCAATTGTATTTTAACATACTAACAATGAACAATTAGAAGTTTAAAAGGAAATTTAAATTCCATTTTAATGGAAATTAGAATGACATAAAAAGATAAGAGATAAGTATTTCCAAAAGTGTGGAGAGAAGGGAACACTTGTGCACTATTGGTAGGAATGTAAACTGGGGCAGTCTATATAGGCAAGACTATAGAGGTTTCTCATAAAATGAAAAATAGAACTAACATATTATCCAGCAATCCCACTTCTGGGTATACACCCAAGGGAAATGGAAACAGGATACAAAAGAGACATCTACTTTGCCATATTCACTGCAGCATTTCAGCTAAGAAATGAAAACAATCTAAATGTCCATCGACAGATGAATGAATAAAGAAAAAGTGATATATACATACAAACACACACAATGGAATACTATTTATCCATGAGGAAGAAGTAAATCCTGCCATCTGCAACAACAGGGAATAGAACTTGAGGGAATTTTGCTAAGTGGAATAAGCCCAATACTGTATGGTATCACTTTTATGTGAATTTAAAAAGAATTCAAAAATAAATAAAAAAATGTTAAAGTCAAACTCATAAAGCAGAGTAGAAAAGTGGTTGCCAGAGGCGAGGGATAGCAGAAATAGGGAAAGGATACAAACTTTCAGCTATAACAGTGAATAAGGTCTGAGAATCTAATGTAAAACAACATGGTGACTATAGTTGATAATACTATATTATATCATTGAAATTTGCCAAGAAAGTAGAATTTAAATACTCTTACCACAAAAAGATACAACCCAGCTGTATATGTGAGCTGATGGATATGTTTCTTAACTAGATGGGGGGGCTTACATTTTTGTTTAAAAATTCTTTATAATACCATCAAAAACATGAGCTATTTAGGGGTAAAGCCAACAAAAGATGTGTAAAACTAGTACATTGAAAACTATGAAACATTACTGAGAGAAACTTAAAATGGCTTAAATAAATGGAGATATATACTGTGTTCCTAGGTTCAGAAATTGTTAGGATGTGACTTCTCAAACTGATGCACAGGATTAAAGCAATCCTCATCAAAATCCTGGCAGGCTTTTTTCTAGGAATTGAGAAGCTGATTCTAACGTTCATATGAAAATACAAAAGACTTAGGAAAAAAATAACTTTGAAACATAACAAAGTTGGAGGTCTAGTACTATCTAATTTCAAGACCTGAATAAAACTATAGTTAATAAAATAGTGTGGTACTGGCATCAAGATAACCCAATATGCCAATTCAACAGAAAGAAATACACATATATATGGACAATTAATTTTCAACAAAGATGCAAAAACAATTCAGGGAAGAAAGGATAGTCTTTTCAATCAATTGGCAGTAACTTTGCATCTCTTTATTTCATGTGCTTCTTATTCATTTTTAAAAACTATGATTCTAAGGTTATGACTTAACATCATTGTTTCAGATATAAAGTATTAAATTCTGAAAGCAACCATCATGTCAAAGGAATACGATGTTAGAGCAACCATAGTTTCTAGACTACATGCAGGGAGAACTGCTAAGGAAATTGCAGACTTCAATAACATCCCTTTACCTACAGTTTACAATGTGAAGAAGGTGTATGATGCTGATCCTGATGTAGCCACACCAACAAGGAAAATGCATAAGGTATGCAAGGATTGCGCCAGTCCACATATTGTACACAGAATCAAGGAGATCATCAATGAAGATTCAGGATGTTTACCTTGACATTTTGAGAGAAGTAGTTGTACCGTGGATGAAGCAAGTCACAAATAGATGTCATTTTATCTGCCAACAAGGTGGTGCACCAGCACATAACACCAAAAAGGTGCAAGAATTTCTCAGTGTCAATGTTCCTGAATTCTGGTCAAAGGAAATCTGGCCGCCTAGTTCACCAGATGTAAATCCTTTAGACTGTTATGTATGTAGCATTTGTGAGGGAGAAGTTAATAAACAACATCATTCCAATACAGAAGCTGTGAAAGCTAAGAATGAAAACATGATGATGTCCATGGATAAAGAAAAGTTACTTAAAACATGCTTAAGATTCTGAAGTCAAATCAAGTCTATTATTGCAGCAAACGGAGACTTCTTTGAACACTTTAAAAAATAATGACTCTGTTTATGTATTTAAATATGAGTAAATTTATTTAAAAATATAACACTTTTGTGGTATGTTGTTTATTTTACTAAAATTTTACCAATTGATTGTGTGCACCCTGTATGTAAAAGAGGAAGTGTACCCTCATACCATATGCAAAAATTTAGATGAAAATGGATCATAGACTTTACATGTAAAACTCAAATCTATAAAATTTCTAGAAATCTTTGTGACCTTAAATTGGGCAAAAATTTCTTAGATATAACATCAAAGCATGTCAGATAAAGAAAACAATGATTAATTATATTTAATCAAAATTTAAATTTCTACTCTTCAAAAAATATTGTTCAGAAAATAAAAAAACAAGTTATACATTGGGAAAATATGTGCAAATCTCATATCTGAGAAGGGACTTGTATCAAGAATATCCAGAAGTGCTCGCTTCATCAGCACATATACTAAAATTGGAACAATACAGAAAAGATTAGCATGGCCCCTGCGCAAGGATGACATGCAAATTCGTGAAGCATTCCATATTTTTATATTTATAGCAGCACTATTTACAATAGCCAAGTGCTGGAAACAGCCTAAGTGCCCATCAGTGGATGATTGGATCAAAAAACCTTGGTACATTTACACAATGGAATACTATACAGCAGAAAGAAAGAGGGAACTCCTACCTTTTGCAACAACATGGATGGAACTGGAGAGTATTAGAGTATTATGCTTAGTGAAATAAGCCAGTCAGTGAAGGACAAATATCATATGATCTCACCCATTACAGGACAATAATGAACAAAACTAACAACAAGCAAAATAGAACCAAATATATGAATACAGTGAATAGGCCTTCAGTGGTCAGGGGAAAGGGGGTTGGGGAGAAGGGCGAGGAAGAGGCAAGGAAGGGGAGCAGTTTAGACAAGAACCTAGTATAAAGGAACCATGGACATGGACAATAGGTGGGATTGACTTTGGGGGGAATGGGTGGGTGGGGAGGGGTACAGAGGGGAGCAAAAAGGGGATGGATATAATACAACAACAATAAAATTTTTAAAATAAAATAAAAAGAATATACAGGAGCATTTGAAATCTTTCTCCCTGGCATATGTTGTCAATTTGGTTCAAATAAATATTTTTGTACCATTTTTAATTTAAAAACTAATATATAAAGAATTCTCAAAATCAATGATAAGAATATGAATAATCCAATTAAAATAATCAGCAAAAGATGTGAACAGACACTTTCCTAAAGAAGACATGCAAAGGCAAATAATAGTCAATAGGGAAATGCAAATTAAAACCACGATAAGATACTACTGTGCACCTATTGAAAGAAAAAGTTCAAATTAAAAAGACTGACTGTACCAAGTATTGGTAAAAATATAGAGGAATTAGGTACACTGCTGCTAAGAATGTAAAATGGTACAATTACTTTGGACAATAGTTTGACTGACTCTTGGAAAAAGTAAACATACCCTTACTATATAATCCAGCCCACTCCCAGATATTTGCCCAAAAGAAATGAAAGCATAGGTTCATACGAAGACTTGTAGACAAATGTTTGTAGCAGCTTTATTTGCAATAGCCGAAAACTGGAAACAACCCAAATGCCCATCAACAAATGAATAGACAAACAAGTGCAATATAATTTAAGTGCCAAAGAAATATTTGTACACCATGATTGTAGCCACATTATCCAATAACCAATAGCCAAAAGGTGAAATCAACCCAAGTGTCCATTGATGGATGAATAAATAAACAAAATGTGGTATGTATACACATGCAATGGAATATTATTCAGCCTTTAAATGGAAAAATATTCTGACATACAGTCAGACATGGATGAACATTGAAGACACCATGTTAAGTGAAATAAGCCAGTCACAAAAAGACAAATACTGAATGATTCCACTTATATGTAATATCTAAAGTAATAAAATTCATTGAAACAGAAAGTGAAAGGGTGGTGGCCAGGAACTAGGGGAAGGGAGAAAAGGAAGTTATTGTTTAATGGGGACGTAACTTCAGTCTTGCAAGATGAAGAGTTCTGTGGATGAATGGTAGTGGTAGTTACACAAAAATGTAAACGTACTTATTTAACACTACTGAACAATACACTTTAAAATGGTTAAGATGGTAAGTTTTAATTTATGTGTATTTTACCACAACTAAAAATTTTTTAAAGATTTTTAAGTGCCAGAAGGGAGAGATTCCTTACACTTTAAAAGAATCTGAGACAGTTTCTTGGAGGAGGTATTGAGTGAAGTCCAAGGAGTGTGAGATCTACCTAGAGAATAGGACTGGGCATCCCAAGCAGAGGGACAGTTTGAGCAAAGGCAGGGAGGTTAGAGTGGCTGAAGGGTGTGTGATCAGAAAGCTGGCAGCAGGGCACCCAGGGTTAGGGTGTATTAGGCTGAAAAGTAAACTGGGCCCACCCTTTGAGGACCTCCCAGCCTCAATTAGAGAAGAGAAACATTTCTAAACATCAGCCCTGAGTGAGCCAGACCCACAGCACCACAGCTCCATCAAGACAGCCATTCAGGAAGGGAAAGACTTAGGGTCAGCTCTGGACAGTCGTCAATAAATAAACATGTCCCTGGACATTCAGGAAATGCTTGGCAAGGCTGTGTCCAGGCAGGGCTGTTTGCTTATTTGTGACTTCCCTGCTTTCCATCACCCTGTCAGTGGCCACCCTGCCCCTATCCTGACCCGGGCACTGGGCCAGGCCTGGCCTCAGTCATTGGCTTCGGAAGAAAACCTGTCCCTGAGAGGGAAGGGAGATAAGAGGGGCAACTGGAGTACACATGGAAGGTCAGTGACTCAGTGTGTGTGTCAGAGTACATTTGTACACAAACAGGTCTGGCAGCACTGCGAGTGGCAGAACACATGTGTACACAGGTATGTTTACATGTACACTCATGGCTCTGTGTGTACATGTGAAGGCTCATGCCTGTCAGCATGTGTGTGTGTGTGCATCACTCTAGTGTAGAGGTGGGCCTGGGTAAAGCCATAGATTCTGGGTCCAGGTGGTCAGGGTTTCAATGCAACTTGATCAAGTTAGCCTCTCAGTGCCTCAGTTTCTACATATGTTAAATAGGGCAGAACACCCTGGCTGGTGGCACAGTGGATAAGGTGCTGGCCTGTAAACCCAAAGGTCTCTGGTTCGATTCCCAGCCAGGGCACAAAACCAGGTTGCAAGCCAGGTCTGTAGCGGGATGCAGGTGAAAAGAAACCATACATTGATGTCTCTGCCCCTCTCTGCCTCTCTCCCCTCCCCTCTCTCTAAAAATAAATGAAACCTTTAAAAATAAAAATAAAAATAAAATCGAGGGGAAAATATCACCTATCTCACAGGATTGTGGTAAGGATTGAAATGAACCCATGAACAAAAAACACTTTATTAAATGGTACCAGTACATAGTAAGTGCCTAATAAGTGCTATCAATTATTCATACCTTTACCCGTGTGTGTGTGTGTGTGCACACATGAGCATGAATAAGTGCATGTCTGTGGGTTCTGAATATGAAAATGTGAGCAACTTTGCAGTCAATGAACATGAGCGTACTTAAGGATGAATTGCTTGGGTTTGGGGAAGAGGAGCTATCACCAGCCAGGTGCCAGTCCAGAGGGCACCTTCCTCAGCAGAGCACCCAGCCCCTGAGAGCCTAGGCCCCGCCTCCCCACGCAGGCAAGCAACGCCTTTAGGCAGCTTCCTTCTCCGCAGCCCTCTGCCCTAGGCTGACTTCTTCCCAGGAGCCTGCTTTGAGCTGCTCAAGCCTCCTGCTGCCCTTCCATTTCCTCAGGCTGCAGGAGCATGCTTACTTTTGCCTATCAAAGGCCATTGACCTCAAGAAGAAATTAAGCAAAGGTCAGATATAAAAATCAACTTAATCCAGGGACTGTTTTTCCTTGAAAAGTAACAAAGGAAGGAACTCAACAACTCTGCTTTTTAAATCAAGAACAGTAAGTGGTGCCAGTTCTTAAATTTCATATTATGTGAAATGGTTTTATAAGGGATAAAGCACTTCACAGACATGAGGAATTCATCTCTTTTATAGGCATAGCACATCCCACCAGGGTGTGGGAGGACCTAGTAAAGGGGGAAAGAGAGACCGTGAAGAAAACCTGTGACCATGGAGATGAGCAGTTCATGGGAGATGTAAACTTCAATCCAGCTTTCAGTGTTGATACAGATGAAGCATGGCTCTCTGATCTTGAACTCCTCTAACTCTCCAACCTTTACAGCTTCAATTCTAAACAGAAACAGAGGCCTTTGAAATCAGGCTGGCCCGGATTCAAGTTCCGGCTCTGCTGTCACCAGCAAGGCTGCTGTTAAACCCCACATCCCTGGAATTGTGCTATCCTGGGGCCCACTTACTAAATATGTGAAGTGATTTGCAGTGGGATGAATGGAGACTCCAAAAGGATATGTCTTTTTCCTATTCCCAGAATTCGTATTACCTTACGAATGGCAAAAGGTGTAAGAAAAGTTTCTTAAGAGGAGCAGCTTATCCTGTATTATCTGTATATACCCTAAATCCAACAAGTGTCCTTATAAGAGAGAGGCAGAGGGAAATTTGAGAACAGACAAGAAAAGAAGACACAGATACACAAAAGAGAAAGTGATGTTAAGATGGAAGCCAAGATCGGAGGGGAAATAGTAACAGTTCCTTCTTTCCTCCTAGATTTTTTTAAGGCTTAAATAACACAATGAATGTCCAGTTAGTTGTGGAACTCAAGATTCTGCTTAAGATATGGAGTGGCCATATTAACCTCTCAGCAATCAATGCTGGGCACACATGGTAAGCAAAATACAGAATCAGCATCGCAGTGAGAATGTGAGCTTCGGAGGCCTCAAGGCCAGATTCCCTGCCTTCCTCACCTCCTGGCTGCTAGCAACATTCTAGAGCAATTCAGTTTCCCTGTCTCTAATTCTCTACCAATATCTATTCTCCTCTTCTTCCTTTTAGTAGCAGCAACTGCTAAATGTCAACTGGACACACTGCTTTCCAACTAGAGACTGCATTTCCCAGACTCCCTTGCAGCTAGGTATGGCCTTCTAAGTTGCAACCAATGGAATGTGGGAGGAAGTGATGCATGTCCTCAGAAAGAAGCTTCTTGCCCTCCGTCTTTTCCTCCTCATCCTTAAATCTACAAGGTGGATTGGTGGAGTCTATTTCAGCCAAGCAGATGAGAACAACACTCCAGAGATACGGAACTATTAGCCATATGTGCCTACTTAAATTAATTAAAATGAAGTAAAATTTAAAAGTCAGTTCCTCTGCCACTCTAGCCACATTGCAAGTGCTCAGTAGACACATGTAGTTAGTGGCCACTGTATTGAATGTAGCGAACATATCCATCTTCACTAGCAGTTCTATTGGACACCACTGTCCTGAAGGATGTGGAGCAACAACACAGAAGGAACCTGGGGTTTTGGACAACTTTGAGAAGCTGAGTCACCTTACAGCCCTCAGTGCTTATCATCTTATATTTTTATATGAGAGGAATAAACCCTCTACCTTTATTAATTTGTCAACCAGGGCAGTTCCCCAGTTTCTGTTGCTTATAATTAAGAATGTTCACTTATAAAAAATGAGTAATACAGAAAAGGTAATTGAGAGGCTGCTGGTATAGTCTGATGGAGCAGGGAGGGCTTTCTTAATGAAGTGTTATTTATGCTGAGACCTTTGCCACTTCCTCTGCCCTTAGCAGTGGGGCAGGGTTGATCGACCTTTTTGGGTCATGCAGTGCCCAGGCCAAAGTGGTGTACACAATATAAGAGAGGATGTCCCTCTTCTGCAGATGGACCTAGATTTATTCACCCACAGGAAATGGCTGATCCTAGTTCTGAGGCAGGAAGAGTACAATGTGAGCTTTGTCATAGCATCTAGCAAGGACTTCCAAAGACCACTATGGTAGTGTCAAAAGGATTCGGGAGCCAACTGAAATGCTCCCACTAGTCAAATTGGTAACAAGTTGGCCATCAATAAGAAAACTAACTATAGCTCTGGCTGGTTAGAGAGTATCCTGATACACCAAGATTATGGGTTCATCCCCAGTCAGAATCAACCAATGAATGCATAAGTAATAAGTGAAACAACAAAGTCTCCCTCTCTCTCTCTCTCTCTCTCTCTCTCTCTCTCTCTTTCTCCCTCCCTCTCCCTCTCTCTCTCTCTCCCCCTTCCCCACTCCCCCTCTCTCCCCTTCCTCCCTCCCTCTCTTTCTTCTTTTCCTCTTTCTCTCTCTAAAAGAAATTTTGAAAAAGAAAACTAACTGCAATGTACCAAAATGTAACAAATGTGTTTAAATCTTTGAGTTCATAATGATAATAAAAGCAAACAAAACAACAAACCCAGAAGGGTGATAGGAAACTAACTTGTTCTTTTCAAGCCTGCTAAATAGAAAGATGAATATAGTCTTATCCTGCTTTTCCTATATGAACCGTCCCACTGGGTAACCAAATAGTACATGAGAAGTTTCTCATACTAGCAAATGAAGATCAAATGATAGCTTTTGAATTTATGGACCTAGGCACTGAGTATCGATGTTTCCTAAATCTCAAAAAGACAATCAGATGTTATGTGTCTCCTGATGGAAGATACACCACTGCCACTGAGGTAGCTTTGTTAAAAACAGAAACAAAAAACCTGAATCTGCCCTGGCATGGCTGGATTGTGAACCAAAAGGTGGCTGGTTCGATGTGCCCAGTCAGGGCACATGTCTGGGTTGTGGGCCAGGTCCCTTATTAGGGACATGCAAGGCAACCAAATGATGTTTCTCTCCCTCTCTTTCTCCCTCCCTTCCCCTCTCTCTGGGAGTAAATAAATATAATCTTTTAAAAAAGTGAATCTTTACCCTTTTTCACTTTGTCAATTGGACTTGTGTCTTTTTTGGTCGTTCAAGTGGGGCAAAGGAAATGTACTTTTAAAATTCAAGCAAACTTGGTGTTTGTCTTGTATCCTGTCAGAGGAAACAGATCTAAGAAAAACAAAAACAAAAACAAAAACAAATGAATCTGATCAAACCTCAAAATCAAGCTTCCAACTTAGAGGAAATTCAGAGCCCAGAGGAGTTTGCTAAACATATGACTAGAAAATTCAGGCTGTGAGAAACTCTTCCAAACAATCCAGTTTCTTTAAAAAGTCACCTTTAAGATATAGGGTAGGAACTTGTGTATTGAAAAAGACTTAGAAAAATAATCAACATCACTAATTACCACAGAACTGCAAATTAAAACCACAATGAGATACAACCTCACACCTGTCAGAAGGGCTCTCACTGACAAATTAACAAACAACAGGTGTTGGTGAGAAGGTGGAGAAAGGGGAACCCTAGAGAATGCATGGGATCAATTGGCAATAACTTTGCATCTCCTTATTTCATGTGCTTCTTATTCATTTTGAAAAATTATGTTTTCTAAGGTTATGATTTAACATCATTGTTTCAGATATAAAGTATTAAATTCTGAAAGCAACCATCATGTCAAAGGAATACGATGTTAGAGCAACCATAGTTTCTGGACTACATGCAGGGAGAACTGCTAAGGAAATTGCAGACTTCAATAACATCCCTTTACATACAGTTTACAATGTGAAGTTGTATGATGCTGATCCTGATGTCGCCACACCAACAAGGAAAACATAAGGTACGCAAGGATAGCACAAGTCCACGTATTGTACACAGAATCCAGGAGATCATCAATGAAGATCCAGGATGTTTACCTTGATGTTTTGAGAGTAGTTGTACCATGGATGAAGCAAGTCACAAATGGATGTCATTTTATCTTCCAACAAGATAGATGTCATTGTATCTTCCAGTACATAATGCCAAAAAGATGCAATAATTTCTCAGTGTCAATGTTCCTGAATTCTGGTCAAAGGAAATTTGGCTGCCTAGTTCACCAGATGTAAATCCTTTGGACTATTATGTATGTAGCGTTTGTGAGGGAGAAGTTAATAAACAACCTCATTCCAATAAAGAGGCTATTAAAGCTAAGATTGAAAACACGATGATGTCCATGGATAAAGAAAAGTTACTTAAAACATGCTCAAGATTCTGAAGTCAAATTGAGTCCATTATTGCAGCAAATGGAGACTTTTTTGAACACTTTAAAAAATAATGACTGTTTATATATTTACATATAAAAATAAATTTATTTCAAAATATAGCACTTTTGTGGTATAGCGTTTATTTTACTAAAATTTTGCCAATTGATCGTGCACACACTATAGTGCACTGTTGGTGGGAATGCAGATTAGTGCAGCCACTGTGGAAAGCAGTATGGAATTATCTCAAAAAATTAAAATTGTAACTGCCTAATAACCCAGTGATTCCACTTCTGGGAATTTATCCTAAGAAACCTGAAATATGGCTTTGAAAGAATATATGCACCCCCTATGTGTGTTGCAGCATTATTTATAGTAGCCAAGAAATAGCCCAAGAGCCCATCAGTAGACAAGTGATTAAAAATACGGTACATATACACAATGGAATATTACTTTGCCATAAAAAAGAAGGAAATCTTATCTTTTTTGACAGCAGGGCTGGACCTGGAGATTATTATGCTACATAAAATAATCCAGTTGGAGAAAGACAAATACTATAGGATCTTGCATGTGGGATTTAATGAACAAAATAAACTGACAAACAAAATAGAAACAGAGGCACGGACCCAGGAAACAAACTAATGGCTGTCAGAAGGGAGGGGTTTTGGGGGACTAGATGAAAGAAGGTTTTATGTATATATGTGAGACATATGTATATACCTATATGTATGTGTGTTTGTATATATATACATATATACACATAGACACAGATAACAATATGGTGATAGCCAGAGGGAAAGTGGGTGGAAGGTAGGTGGAAGTGAACAAATGGGGTGGAATAGGGATGCAAAGAGACTTTGCTTAGGGTGATGGGCACATGATGCAGTGTGCTGATGATAACTTTTTGAGTTATAAAGCTAAAATCTGTATGACTTTACAAACCAATGTCACTCCAATAAATTCAAATTTTAAAAAAGGTTTAGAGCTATATCAACTAATCTCAAGTGTGGGCCTTATCTTGATCCTGACACAGACAATACAATTTTTTTTAAGTGTGGCATTAATGAAACATTTGGAGATTTGCATAATGACCAAGTATTTCATTCTCTTAAGGAATTTTTATTAATTCTTTTAGTTATAATGGTATTTTTGGATGAAATGATGAGATGCGGTTTCCATCAATACAATCTAGAAAAGGTGGATGTAAACGGGGATATGTATGAAAAAACAAATGACCATGAGTTGATAATTGTCGAAGTTGGGTGATAGGTATACAGAAGCTCGTTACACAATTCTCTTTCTGTTTAAATATTTGAAATTTTCTGTTTGATATTTTCTTTTTAGAAATATTTTATTAATTTTCAGAGAGAGGGGAAAGAAGAGAAGAAACGAGGGAGAGAAACATCCCGTGCGACAGAAACAACGATCAGTTGGTTGCATCTGGAAACCCAGGCATGTGCCCTAACCTGGAATTGAACCAGCAACCTTTCACTGTGTGGGAGGATGCCCAACCAACTGAGCCACATCAGTCAGGGTTGACATTTTCTTAAAGAATCCTTTGGTATTCCCTGGCCACTGTGGCTCAGTTGGTAGGAATGTTGTCCCATAACTGAAAGGTTGAGGGTTTAATTCCCAGTCAAGGTACATACCTAGGTTTCCGGTCCAATTCTAGGCATATACCATCCCCAGTCCAGATGCATATGGGAGGCAACCGATCTCAATATTTCTCTCACACATCAGTGTTTCTCTCTCTCTCCCTTCCTCTCTCCTTTCCTCTCTCCCTTCTTTTCTCCTCAAGAACAATGAAAACAAATGTCTTCAGATGAGGATAAAAAACAAAAAAATTTTTTGAAGAATCCTTTGGTATCTTTATCTGTTTGAAATTTTCTACAAGTATTTTTTTCAATTCACCACACACAAAATTCCAGGACACAGACCAAGACGACTGGACCAAGAGTCCCTTCAAGGCCCTACCCAAAGCCACCTTTTCTCCCATACATGCCTGCCTTGTGACTGTCCAAGGACCTCAACGACCATCCCTGCTACTGAGTCTTTTTCTTGTTGTTTTAATAACTGCTTTATTTGGATATAATTCACATATTATACATTTCAACCATTTAAAATGTACAATTCAGTGGTGTTTGGTACAGGCACTGATGTATATGACCATTACCAGCTGATTTTAGAACATTGTCACTGGATCCTTATCACATACACACTCTAAAAATTAACACCTTCAATCTTACACAAAAGGAGTTGGAGTCTTGATAGTCTTGATCTGTTCTCTCCCAGAAGGCCTTTGCAACTTTTATACCAGCTTTTCCACAATGATAGAAATTCTATGTATCACTTACTCCACCCAAAGTGATGCCTCACTGGCCACCCTGCCACGGAATAATGGATGACAGCCTTCCAGGCTCAGGCCCAGCGTGAGCAGAGGCCCCAAGGCATGAAGCTGTGAGTGCACATGGGATCAACAGGAATCCTTAAGCCAGTCAGAGGTGAAAGAGGAAGTTAAAGATGGAGAACTTCAGGTGGGGCAGAGGAGACTGGGTCCCTAACATGGCAGGGGCTGCATGCCCCTGTCCAGAGGGGTAGGAGCCTCTCCTCTCTGCCCTCCTCCCGGGTAGGAAACCCACAGGCCATCACCACCCCTTTTCTGTTCTACCACCTCATTCCTTAGGCTTGCAAATCATGCAGGTTGCTGGGTCCAGGCAGCCACAACATTCAAAGCAGTAGTTTCCTTTATTCAAAGACAAGAGATGTTTCCAATGTGGGCAGTCCCGCCAGGAGCCCTTTCCCCTTCCCGTCCTCCCTTCCCAGGGAATCAATCTTCTTAAACCTTATCCTCCCAGAGACCATCTGGATGAAAACCATTCAGGAAATTCGGCTAGGTACTAAGCCCAGGGTTTTCATCCATCTTGCCTTGTCAGAGACCAGCACTCCAGACTTAAAGAATCCTTACAGCTGGGGCCACCACAGACCTCCATCCACAGGAGCAAATTCTGCCTGCACTCAGAGCTACACATTCCAAACAGCTCCAGAGGACCCTTGGTCCCACGTTCCTGTGTCACCCAATTGTAATAGCCAGAGAAATGTGGGAGAGTGTAAAGAATTCACGTAGACCCAGCACTGGAACCTTACTCCGCTGTGTGACCTTGGCCAAGTGACTTGACCTCTCTGAGCCTCTGCCGTCATCGGTAAAATTGTGGTGAATAATACCCACGTTGGGAGCTGTGGTAAGGATTAAATGAGATAAGGTACTTCAAAATCACTCTCCTCCTCATTTATTCTGCCCCAGCCTTCTTGCTGTTCCTTGGACACTCCAACCATCCTCCCACCTGAGAACCGTTGCACTTCCTATTCTCTATACCTGGAAATCCTTTTCCTGGATATCCACATATGGCTCACTTCCTTTAGGACTCATCTCAAAAGGTTACCTTGTCAGATAGGCCTTTTTTGACTAGCCTCCCTAAAATGGATAGCATCATTCCTCTCTAGCCTTTATGTGCTTTCATTTTCTTCGAAGCCCTTAAAACTACCCAACACATTAGAGAGTAATGTGTTTACTGACTGCCTATCTTCCCCACTGGAATATCAAGTTCAGTGAGGGCAGAGACCACGTATGTTTTGTTCCCTGCTGCATCCCTAGTGCTGGGACAGTCACAGGCCCATAGAAGGCACTCAACAAATATTTAACTAGTGGAACCATCAATGATTGATTGCATGAGTGAGTCACCTTGCACAGAACCTGTGTCATCATGGGCGCTCAGAAAGTTGGAGTTATTATTGTTACTAATTTGGACGTGTTGAGAGAGGCATGAGGGGTCTGGACTGCTGGGAACAGGTGGAGCTAAGGAGAAGAGCCCAGATGGGATTCAAAGCCACCACAGGCCATGGCATTTGGCCAAGGGCAGGGATTTGCCATCAAAGAATTCTCCAGCCTGAGATGACCTTGAGCCCCACCCATTGCAAGCCCTAACTCTAGTGTCCTCTTGGAGCTGGGTCAGATAGGAATAGGATTGAGATGGGTCTGGTCCTGAGGCTGGACAGACTCTCCCCCTAGATGGAGAGCCATCTAGCTTCAGCAGTGCAGTTAGTAAGAGACTCTGTCCCTAAAGGGAACCCAAGCATGAAAGAAGGGTGGTCACCAGGACTGAGCTGTGGAAGACCCCCAGGCCACGTATGGAATTAGGCCAGTTCCAGCCCAAAGAACCAGAGAACAGGGTCCTGAGTCTAGCCTAAGCAGTGCCTCCAGGGGCCTGAGGTTTCCCAATCCAGAACATGCTGGGCCCCAGAGTTATGAAGGAAAGAGCAAATCTGTGGGGAAAGGCCAGCTTCATCTCTCTTAACTGTGTGACCTCAGGCAACTCACTTAATCTCTCTGAACTGTCAGGTGGAAATAATGGTATCTACCTCAAGATGCTGACCGATGCTTATTAAGAATAATAATGCATTTACAAGCATTTTTCCATGCTCAAGGGGTGTTACCTTATCTCCTTGGATCCTCAACATTTCCCTAACATGAGTATTTCTATTCCTACTTCACAGAGGAACTAACTGAGGTTCAGAGAGGGCACAGACTAGCCCAAAGCCACACAGCTAGTTAGAATCAGAGCAAAACTTAGACTCAGATCGGCTGGTTATAAAGTCCCATTTTAACCACCATCTAAAGAATATGCTTAACCCCCAGCCCCTGTCCAGGCACCAACAGATTCCCAAACAAAGTGAATTTTCTTCTCCTTCCCTGAGCTTCAGATCTGCAAGCAGGTGAACCCAGCTATGGGGGCTGCAGGGAGTGGGAGCCAGGTGGCCCCCGTTGCTACAGCAACAGCCCCCATACCACCCCCAGTGAAACACAAGCAGCCTGGACTGACTTCCTGCTTCCAGCAGGTTGGGAGAACATTCCCCAACCTCCTCCTCAGCCCATGCTCGCTGGGGTCATCCCCACAAAGGAAGTCCAGCCAGGTCAGGCCCACCCTTTCCCACAGCCCTGGAGTGACCCTCCACAGCTTGCCCACTCACCTCTGGGCCGAGAATCCCCAAAGCAACCCAGTCCCCCACCCAGGGCCTGCGGGGTAATGCTGCCATTGGTGTTGCAACCTCAATAGGGGACAGCCTAATTCATGTATGACCCACACCAATAAATCAGGGAGGGGGGGATATTCATAAATCCATATCAAACAGCCCCCAAATTATGACAGATGACATGGCAGTCATAAAATTGCACAAGCAAAACTCACCAAGTCATTAATTTCATGGCCGTAGAAAATAAACAGACACATTTTTTCGCAGCCCTAATAAATTTTTAAAAACTCAAAGAATGGTCCATCTGCTTCGAATAATTTTTAATTTCCTATTCTGTCTCATTCCCATTAGCTATTCCACTGAGATATTTGCTAAATTCTTTCATTTACCTCCTCCCATCTGTATTCAATTACCCTATTCCCAAATAGAGTGAGTTTTTGTTTCTCCTAAGCGCGGGACAAAATACCCCCGCCTGTACCTTAAAGCAAATGTTATGTGTGTTTTATTATCTGTTAGACTGTATGAGTCATTCTAACTCGATTGCCTGTGCAGAAAGGCTTGGAGAGCAATCTGATTTTGATGTTTTCTGGCTTGGGTGGAAAACACCTGCCCGATTCTCAAAGCTAATCTATTAACGTGGTAAATGCTGTAGCAGATGTTCCTGAGTGAGTGAGGGGCCGCGCTGGGCTGTGACCAGCCCAGAGTGTCAGGCGCACAGTGGAAATGCTCAGAGATCAGAGGCCAGCAGCGCCACTGGGGGCTGAGCTGTCACAAAGTCACATTTCCCGTCTGCCCCCAGGCTCAGGCTGCCTGGTGGCTCCTCACTGCCTCTCTGGGCTCTCAGCAGTCGCTCAAGATGGAAGGACATTCCAAGGTCATCTGGTCCACCCCACTGTACCCTTGTGTTTTACAGAAGGGAGACTGTGGCCCAGAGGAAAGGTATGCCTTGTTCAGAGCCACACAGCAAACTCAAAAGGGAGACCATCCTTAGAAGCTGCAGGTCTTCCTATGCAGTAGACCCTGCAATGTGCTGAGACCCACTCTGGGGAGCAGAGATGGGGAGTGGAGGTGGCTTCTGTGAGCACACTTTTCCCTCCCGTGCCTCTACCGGGTAAAACAGGGTCACTTAGGGGTTGTTCAATCTAAAATTCTGTGCAGACCATCGTTTCTCATCCTTCAAGGAGTTGGGCTAGACCCATGGCAGAGTGGGGAACTGGGAAGCAGGCTGAGGGGCCACAGGCCTGCTCCAGACTGGAGTAGTTTCAAAATTATACGTACATTGGATGCTACCAAGCTCTGGGAACATGGACTTCCAGGCCAAGCTGCAGATCTGGGGGCAATTAGGGTCCCCAGAGTCACCTGTGTTAGGATCCACAGAGCTGCACTGTGTGTGCCCACATCCTCTCATTATTTCCACAAGGCTTCTTCCTATGGGTACCCGCAACACTGCCTGGGAACTTTGTGTGGCCTGGAATCATAGTAGACCCTCCGGACAGGCCTGAGGTACTAGGGACTTAATGCCCCCGACAGCATCCCTGAAACAATGATGGATGGAGTTGGTGTGTAAAAACCCCAGCTCCCTCCCCTTTTGGGTAGGATAAATATGAGACAATGTTCTTCACTAGTTGTTCTCAGGCAGGTACAATCTTGCCCCCAACAGGGTATTTGGCAACATCCAGACATTTTGGTTGGATGGTTGCTATTCACATGTAATGGGTAGAGGCTAGGGTGCTGCTAACATTCTACAATGCACAGCGCAGCCCCTCACCCCACTCCCCCCTCCCCCTGCAAACAATAATTACCTAGTCCAAAATGTCAGCAGTACCGATGTCCTATACCCTCACCCAGAGGTCCCCAGGTGCCCACAGCAATAACCCACTCATTCGGGCACACTTTCCTGACTTCTTTCCCCTCCTTGGCCCACTTCCCCACCCTCCTTCCAGCACTTCCCAGGACCACCTCCCACATAACTACTTGTACTCAGATCCTCATCTCAAGGTCCAAAGACCACCCATTACTACAGACAGTCATGGTGACAACATTGGAAGGGTCTCAAAAACTTGAGTTCCTATTTTAGCCATCTGTACTCTTACCACACACAGTCAATCCCATGGATACCAAACTGAGGTGGCCACTTGAGGACATACACATGAGGCCACACCAGATCAGGTTGGGCAGGAGGTCCTTTGGTTCTACCCTGGTGCACAAGTTTATTGGAGCTCACTCACCCAGAAAAGTGGTGTAAGACTTGAGTACCTACCCAATGAAATCCCTATCAGAATCCTAGCTGACTTCTTTGTAGAAATTGAAAAGCTGATTTTAAAATTCATATGGAATTACAAGGGACCAGAAATGCCCAAAACACTCTTGAAAAAGAGGAGAGTAGGAAGGCTCACACTTTCGGATTTCAAAACCTGCAACAAAGCAATAGTAACCAAGATAATGTGATGCCAGCACAAAAATAGATATATAGATCAATGGACTAGAATTGAGAGTCCATAAATACTCATGTATCTATGGTCAAATGACCTTCAATAAGGGTATTAAGATAATTCAATGGAGAAAGAATAGTCTTTTCAACAAATGCTAGCAGGAACACTGGTTATCTATATGCAAAAGAAAGTTGGACCCTTACCTCACACCATATACAAAAATTAACTCAAAATGGATCAAAGACCTAAATGTAAGAGTTAAAACTATAACACCCTCAGAAGAAAATATGAGGATGAATCTTTATGACCTTGAATTTGGCAAAGTATTCTAAGATACGATTCCAAAAGTATGAGCAAAAAAAAAGATAAAATGGACTTCATCAAAATTGAAAACTTTTGTGCTTCTAAGGACACTATCAATAAATTAAAAATACATCTCAGCCCTGGCTGGTGTGGCTCACTGGATTGAGCACCAACCTGCAAACCCAAGGGTCACCAGTTCAATTCCCAGTCAGGGCACATACCCAGATTGCAGACCAGGTCTCCAGCCAGGTTCCCAGCTGGAGGCACACAAAGGGCAACCATACATTAATGTTTCTCTCGCTTTCTTCCTCCTTTTCCTCCCCTATCTAAAAGAATATTCTAATGAATATGTTTTACATATTACATATAAAAGATTATATGTGATCTTTTCCCAAAGATTAGGGAAAAGTATGTGTAAATCATGTATCTGATAAGGGACTAAGTATTCATGAATTTAAAACTATTTTCTCCTGGTGAATTTAAATTTTTATATTGACCTTCTGTAGCTCTGCCTTTTTTCCTTAAAGTATATTTTGTCTGCTATTAATATAACTATGCCAATCTTATCTTTTTTAAAAAGATTTTATTTATATGTGTTTTTAGAGAGAGAGGGAGAAAGAGAGAAAGAGCAGTAGAGAAACATTAGTGTGTGGTTGCCTTTCATGTAGCCCCAACTGGGGACCCAGGCCACAACCCAGACATGTACCCTGACGGGGAATTGAACCAGCAACCCTTTGGTTCACATGCTGGCATTCAATCCACTGAGCCACACCAACTAGGGTCCAGTTTTCTTTTGGTTAGTATTTTTCTTGTATTCCTTCATGGTCTTACTTACAATTTCTTCATGTTTTAGATGTGCCTCACATAAGCAGCATTTGGCTGTTCTTTTATTTTTTTAATCCAATCTGATAGTCTACATATTTTAACTGGAGAGTTCAGTCTCATTATATTTATAGAGGTTAAAAATATATTTGGCTTTATTTCGATGATCTTATTTTGTGTTGTAATTTGTCCTTCCTCCTAAGGGTTTCCTTTTGTCCTCTTCCTTGCATTGTTTTGAATTGATTGATGGTTTTTACTCATTGCATTTTTTAACCCATCTATTAGTATGGAAGATAGGCATTCTATTTCTTGGTCTTTTATGGATGACTCAGCATTTTGACATGAGTACCTAACTTAACATAGTCTAAAATTAATCAATATCTTACCCTTTTTCTAAACAATGCAAAGTACTTTGAAAGCTTGAATTCCATTGAGTTAAGGGCTAGCCTTTTAGCTCCATCTCTTGTTTAATCCCCATGGAATAGACATTGTTTTAGATAGTCAGTGTATTTGTTTAGATTTACATACCATTTCTTCTTATATCTAAGACTTCCTTCCTGAGGTCATTTTCATTCTCAAGTTCATCCTTCAGAAATTCATTTAAGAGGGGTCTGTTGTTTTTAAAGTCTCTCCATTTTAGCATAAATAAAAATGCTTTATTTCCACTCTTATTTTCTTACATTTTTATTGAAATATAATTCACATACCATAAAATTCACCCTTTGAAAGTATACAGTTCAGTGGCTTTAGTATACTCGTAAGATTTTACAAACATCACCACTGTCTAATTCCAGAACATCTCATCACCCAATCACCCAAAAAAGAAACCCCATGCCCATTAGCTGTCACGCCACATTCCCCTATCCTTACTCCAGCCTCAGGCAGCCACAAATCTACCTTGCATTTCTATGGCTTTGCCTATTCTGAACATTTTATATAAGTGAAATCATATAATTTGCGGCCTTTTAGTGCTGGCTTCTTTTGCTTAGCATGTTTTCTGTGTATATCCATGTTGAAGTATATGTCAGAATGTCATCCTTTTTATGTCAAGTAATACTCATATGGATATACCACATTTTTAATTCACTTACAAGTTGACATTTATATTTTAAGAAATTATTTCAGTCTTATTAGGGACTAGGGTATACAGTCCTTAGTTGGTGTGACTCTTCAAAAACCTTTTAAAATTATGGTTCTTCTGTCTTTCATTGTTACTATTGATACTATTATATTTAATAAGCCATTAATCTAATTCTTCCTAATTATAGAAGTTGTGAACAAAGATTTTTCTTTCAGGTACTTTTTAACTCTTTTCCTTATCTTCGTTATTCTTCAATTTGGATATGATGGATCTATTCAATATGTATTGACTTCTTTTTTATTTATCCTGTTTGGGAGTCATTGAAATTCATTTAAAAATTTTTTAACTTTTTAATTACAGTTGACATTCAATATTATATTAGTTTCAGCTGTACAGAATAGTGGTTAGACATTTGTATTACTTATAAAGTGATCCTCCCAAGAAATCTTGTACCCACCTAGCACTATATATAGTTATTACAGTATTATTGACTATATTCCCTATATTGCACTTTATATCCCCGTGATAAAATTCTTGAATTTGAAAATTCATGTTTTTTAATGACCAAGGGAAATTGTCACTACTTATCTCTGAATATTGACTCTCTCCCATTGTTTCTATAATTACTGTCCAAATATCTAATTAGAAATATATCATTCCATTCTCTATAATTTATTTTCTTTTTTAAAAAGATTTTATTTATTTATTTTTAGAAAGAGGGTAAAGGAGGAAGAAAGAGAGGGAACGAAACATCAGTTGGTTACCTCTGGACACCCCCAACTGGGGACCTGGCCTGCAACACAAGCACATGCCCTGACCAGGATCAAACCAGCAACCTTTCAGTCTGCAGACCAGCACTCAGTCAACTGAGCCACATCAATCAGAGCTCTACCTTATTTTCATATTTTCCATTTTTCTTTCTGTGCTGGATTATGTGTAATTCTTTAAAATTTATCTTCCAATTTACTAATTTCCTCTCCAGCTGTGTCTATTCTATTTAACTGTTCCATTGAGTTTTTCATATCATACGTGATATATTTAAATTTCTGGAAGCTCTGTGTGGTTCTTTTTCAAATCTGCCTGGTCATTTTTATAATGCTTTGCTTCTTTCTTGTGCCACGCAAGTGCAAATTATGGAAGATGCAGACTACCCAACAAGGTAGATGTCCTCAGCATGTGAAGTAGTTTCAGTAATTATTTACTTCTCCAGATTGATGTTTCCAATTTGTTCCTGGCTTGTTGTAATTCCCATGTGTTTTTATAGCTTCTTTCAGTAACTGGAGAGAATTTCAAAAAAATTTTTTCTAGCATGATTACGTTTCCTTTTTTTGCCAATCTATTTGTAAACCTTCAGTCATATAGATTTCTAATTCCTTATCCAACATTCATGCTTTCAGAAAATAACTGCTAACCACCTACTACATGTCAATAACTGTTCTGGGGATTTGGGGGACAACAAATCAGAACTTGGCCCTGCCTTCAGGGTTGCTTACAGTCTATGGAGAAGCCAGAAACCCCACAGCTAATCAGTATGCTCTGAGGGTGTAGAAGTTGGTAAGCAAGTTGGTATAGCTGAGATATACAGAGACCAGAAACACTAATAATCAAGTTGATTCTCTTTACATAAATATTCTACATTTAGTTAAGGGGGGGAATAACAAAGCAAAACCCAAGCTCTTTTCTTGAATTGGAAGTCAATAGGGAAGCTGTCTGTTATTCAAGCACATGCTATAATTTGCAACACATCTCTTTTGCAAGGAGGATCTATCCTCCACCCCGAGCCCAAGCTACTTAGAAAAGCAATTATTTCAAACACATACAGGAGCCTCCTAGAAGGCTGTTCTGGCAAAATTTTCCAATTCCTTACATTTCCACTGATGTCTTAGTTGCTTCCCTAGCCATCCTTTAATTTTGGTGTTCTGAGTAACTATTGCTGCATAACAAATCAGTCCAAAACAGTGCCTTAAAGTTAAAACTATATGTTATGGGTTGAATTATGACCCCAAAAAGAGATGTTGAGCCCTGGATGGTGTGGCTCAGTGGATTGAGTGCTGGCCTGCAAACCAAAAGGTCAGCGGTTCGATTCCCAGTCAGGGCATATGCCTGGGTTGCAGGCCAGGTCCCCAGTTAGAGGTGTGCAAGAGGCAATCAATATATCTCTTATACATCAGTGTTTCCTCTCTCCCTCCATTCACCTCCTTCTAAAAATAAATAAGTAAAATCTTTTTTAAAAAAGAGAGATGTTGAAGTTCTAGCCCCCAGTACTTCAAAATGTGACCTTATTTGAGAAATAGGGTCATTGCAGATGTAATTAATTAAGATGAAATCATACTGGAATAGGATAGGCCCCTAATCAAATATGCAAAAATGGAGTTGGAGATTGGATTTATGCATCTACAACCCAAGAAATGCCAAGCATTGCAACAAAAAGCAAAGAGAGAGGCATCAAACAGATTCTCTCTCAGGGCCCTCAGAACCAACCAACCTTGGCAACACCTTGATTTTAGACTCTAGTCTCCAGAACTGTAAGAGAATAGATTTGTTTTACCCCCGTTGTTATCATTTGTTACCTAGGCAGTCCTAGGAAACTCATACATAACCATTTGTTTTGCTCATGAGTCTGGAGTTTGCCTGGAATCCAGGCAGTGCTCACTCTGGGTCTGGCACACATTGTAGGCATTTGGTGGCTGGAGCTGAGTTCATCTCAAAGGCTTCCTCGCACACTTGCCTGACATATGGGCTGGGAAGACTCAACCAGCTACAGCTGGAGGAGTTGGGGCCCTCTGGACATCTGTCTCCCTCCACATGGTCTCTGCACATGGTGGCTTCAGGGAAGATGGACTTCTTACAGGGCAGCTGATGACTCCTAGAGCAAGGACCTAAAGGAGAATCTGGGATAAACCATTTGGCCTTTCTAACCAGCCTTGGAAGTCCTAGGACATCACTTTCATTAGATTCTGCTCCCAGAGCTTACCCAAGTTCAAGAAGAGGAGACATTTAGACTCCACCTCCTGATGAGAGAAACGCCTGGGAATGCATGGACATGTTTTCAAATCACCAATCAGCTCAGTCAGGGGCACATCTGGCCTGGAATATGGGGAATGGGGAGGGGCTCCCTGGAGACAGCAACATGTGCTGGCCTCAACCCTGCAGCAGGAGTTAGCTGGGAACAGGGCCTGCCTGCTCCCGGAAAGGAGCCACCTGCCCCCGACCCCCACCCGCCTCTCTGAACAGAGGCTGGAGTACAGCCCCTTCCACCTTCATGACACCCTCCAGGACAGCTGGAGCCCCAGGCTCACCCGCTGGGCTGAGACTCTGTGCCAGGCCCTGGAGATCACCCAGAACATCCCTGCCCACCAACCAAAGGGGTAGAGAAGCTCAGGTGCTTTGTGTGCCTGACAGAGACTTGTCTTTCTGCCCTTAGTCTGAGGCCATCTCTGTCCCTGCCTGCCCCACTCATCTGGGGCAAAAAAGATGGCCCCTCGGAGGGGGCTCCCACATAGAGAATAACCACCCCCTGAGGTTTGGGGGCTCAGTTCAGGGTCTGGAACAGGGACTCTCCCCCAGCTAACTTAATTCTCTGCCTTCTAATGAATATTTAAACACAGTAAGGTGATTGCCAGAGGGACAGGGGCTGGGGGGAGGTAGGAGAGAGGATGGGGAGATAAATGGTGATGGAAGGAGACTTGACTTGGGGAGATGAAACCAAAATACAATATACGGATAACACATAATAGAATTGTACACCTGAAACCTATGTATTTGTATCAACCAATGTCACCCCAATACATTCCATTTTTAAATAAATAAATAAATAAATGTTCTCCCCACTTTGAACCCCTCGCTACCCCTCTCTGTTGGTAAGGAGACATGCATTTCTGTTTATGCTGCTAGCCTGTGGAGGCCACTTATCTGTCAAGGGAAATACCTAGTTGTCAGGGACACTGCGGTCCACCTACATCCACCGCTCCCTTTTCTCTTCAAGGCCTCTGATCTCCAGAGAGGTCCTAAGGTCCCATCACCCTTTCGCCCAGCCCTGCCTCTACCCTCAGAGCAGCAACCACGCCAGCTGACAGAGGTGCCTGTTTGCTGTGCATCTGCTGCAGTTCAACTCAGACCCATGTATCCTTGAAAGGGGGTGCCCTAATTCACTCCGCCACTCACGGAGGAAGCTGGAGCTGGAGCAGGGGCAAGTACTGGTTTGTGTCTGAGATGCGGTATCAGTTCGTCTCAACATTTCTCTCTAATACCTGAGAACTTTCTCTTCTCCCTTCCTCTCACCCTCCTACTTCATCTCAGCCTGGCTCTTCCCCTCTCTCCCTCCCTCTGTCCATATTTGTGTCTCAGAGGTCTTTCGATGTCACACCCCTCACCTGACCCTACCCCAAACACAAGGTCTAGGGATTTGGAGGGGGTGGGGGGGGGAGTTGGTCTTCTCCGCAGTCTTTAGTACCAGGATCTATCTAAATTCATAGGAAAACTCCATGAAGAAATAGCTCCTGGCAGCCTTCTCCACCCCACCCCACCCCAACAAGAGATCTTTCCCAGGTCCCTAAGCTGAGGCCTAAGGTGGGATGGATGGGTGAGAGAATGATCAAAGACCAGAATGGCGAAGGAGGTCAATTATTTCCAGTGATCAGACTAAACTAGGACATGTGCAGCAGAGGAGACAGGATTTAAATTCTTAACCAAATTCAAAATTTCTCCCAACCTGAAAGCTCCAGACTAAAAAAGTGCTACCACTTGCCTGCTGTGTGACTTAACCTGTGTCACTTAACTTCTCTGAACCTACAACAATCCCCACTTGAAAAGATTGTTATGATTTAATGAGATAAGAAATGTTGACTTGTTTCAAATACTTTGGGCTACAAATAACAGAAAAGTTAACAAAGACTTGTTTGAGCAATAACAATAATTACTTCACACACTAACATTCTAGCAATAGACGTTTTCAGATTCTGTACAAAGACCCCGAAATGCCATTGAAAAATCAGCTTTTTTCTATATATCTACTTCACCATCCTTAGTTTGTTATTTACATCTCATTGCTGCTTCCTCAGGGTTCAGAGGTAGCTGCTGCAACTCCAGATATCGTGAACCACATTCAAAATAAGAAGGGACATATTAATAATAAACACCCCTTCCGGTGATGAATTTCACTGTAGGTGACCCAAGAATCCCATGTTGAGAGAGTCTGCCCCGCAGCATGATTACCTAACATGAAACTTACTCTCACCTCAGATGCTTTTACATCTTTAAAAAAGCCTTCAGAGAAAAGGCAGTACCCCACAGTAGGATTCCATGCCCATGTGGGCTAGGTAGGGGCAGAAGGCTACCGGGCACCTCACGTCATATCACAGGCCTTCGGAGCTGGAAGGAACCTGATAGTCTCCCCCTAGCCCAACCACATGTTAGGGAAACTGAGGTCCAGGGAAGAGAAGTTTCTCAGTTTGTGTACATCCCCAGCCTGCTGAGTGGACCTGGGAAGTCAGTATTTCTTGAAATGTAAGTACTGAGACCATGCTGGGTTGTCGGTAAGTTCATTATCCCATTACACAGGCCTGAATTATTCAGCGCTCTTGAGGCTGCCTCAGGAACACACTGTCGATGGAGCATTAGTGGGATGAATGGAGTCAGGCCTGGGGCATGGCTGGTGCTGGGATGATGGATCTAGGCCCAGAGAGGCTGCCAGGGGGCTTGAAGGCACAAGGAAGTAGGGGGTCTGGCTGGCAGTACCTGGACCCTGGGTGGTCCTGGGACCTGGAGAAAGGCTTTTGTACATAAGCACAGACCCCTTAACCCCTCCCCCAAGGATATTGGCAGAGTGTGTTTTTGGAGGCTTATCTATTCAAAAGGAAAACCCAGGGACAGAAAATCCAGGCTCTACCTCTACCTGGCTACGTGACCTCCAGCAAGTCATTCACCTCTCTGAGCCTCCGCGTCTTTATCCATAAAATGCAGCAATGATGCTAAATGTTCCCAGTATACCTCCTTCTGAGGTATAATGATAGAACTAATTTTTCATTGAGTACATCATCCTCTGGAATAAAGACTGTTTCTAGGTTGAAGTGTACCCATGTGACTAAGTGCTAGTCAAAAGGATGAAAGTAGAAGTATCTTGTGAAACTTTGAGGATACAGCCTTAAAAGAAGGGGGTGAGTTCTATCTTCTCCTTCCCTTTTTCCTGAAAATTGGAGTAAAGGTGTGATGACTGGAGCTCAAGCAGTCATCTTGCTCCGTGAGAAGCCACATGATGCCCAACAGAGTAGAAGCCTGAGTCCCTGTTGACTCAGGGGCCTCCTTACCACCTCCAGGTTATATCTACATAAAATAGAAGCCCTTAACTTCTGCCTTGTGTGGCTCAGTTGGTTGGACCTTGCCCCACAGGCCAAAATGTCGCAAGGCACACGCCTTGGTTGCAGATTCTGTCACCGGTTGGAGTGCCTATGAGAGGCAACTGATCAATATTTCTCTCCCACTTTGAGGTTTCTTTTCTTTTCTTTTTTCTTTCTTTCTTTTTTTTTTTTAAGATTTTATTATTTTTAGAGAGAAGGGCAGGGAGGGAGGAAGAAAGGGAGAGAAACGTCAACGTATGATTGCCTTTCACCTGCCTCCAGCTGGGGACCTGGCTTGCAACCTGGTCATGCGCCCTAACTGGGAATTGAACCAGCTACCCTTGGGTTCGCAGGCAGGTACCAAGCCACTGAGCCACACCAGCCAGGTCACTTCGAGGTTTCTCACCCTCTCTTTCTCCCTCTCTTCCCCTCTCCCTAAAAATAAATAAATAAAATCATTTTTTTTAATAGAAATTAACTTCTCTCTTGGTTAAGACATTGTCTTTTGGATTTTTCTCTCATAGCAGACCCTACCCTATTTTGTTGAGCAAGGGTGAAATGACACATTACAGGAAAAGCAGCAACCTCAGTAGGCATCTCCTCTAGGATACTTCAGTGGTTAAGAACTGTAAGCCCTGAAACCACAGGATCTGAGTTCGAATCCCAACTCTACCATTTTAGAAACTGTGCAACTTCAGGCATGTCGCTTAATTTCTCTGAGCTTCAGTTTCCTTGTCTGTAACATGGGGATAAATATGAGAATTAAGTAAGTTAATATGAAGTTGCAAGAAGTGGTATATAAGTATCAGCAGTTAATATCCCATTTTTACACATTTAGGGAGAGTCCCAGTGTAGCTCAGTATCCTGGGTTTCCATAACATCTCCTAAAGCTTCATTTCAGTCTGGGTTTTTCCCTCAAGATGGCTGTGCTCGCCAGGCAGCTTCAGCCATGACATGAACAGTTTTGCCTCGAGTGTAGGGGGAGGCCCCCAAACTGACCCAATGGAAATAGTCTGCAGAGACTGGGCTCCTGGTTTGAGGGGAAAAGGGGAACTGCTCTCTGAAGTCCCCATGTTCTTCCTCAGGAAGAGAGAAAGAGAAATAAAAGCACCTGACTGTGTACCCCAAGCAGGTATCCCTGGGCCTCTAGGGAGTGGATTAAATAAAAGGTCACAGATCATGTGCCAGCAGCCCAAAGACCAATATGGAGTGAAATGTGTTGTGTTTGAGGCAGCAGGGAGTGGTGGGGACTGTGGCAAAGCATATGACCCTTGTGGCGTTAGGGACGGACACATGCAATGCAAGCAGACTTGCCATGCAGCAAAATGGGTCCAGTTTGATCAAATCTTCTGCTTTTTCAACAGAAATAAAAATCAAATCTAAATTATTTGTGAAAGTGTCTGATTGTTTAGTGTTGGCACCATTCAAACAAACAAAACACTGATCAAGAAAACCAAAATATGTCCCCAGGCCAGCTTGAGGGCTGCCAGATGTAAACAAGCCTGAGAGGTCTCTCATGCTTGCACTTTGAATTCTGAGCCCCAGGCTATAGTTCCTGGTGTCTCTAGGGGAAGGGGCATATGCTGAGTTTGAAGGTGGCTTGGAGGAAAGAAAGGACTGGGAGTTTCTCCCTTGCTGGAGACAGGTGTCCTGATTCCTCGGCTCCCTCTCCTGTCAGGTTTCAGGATGGCAGTGAGGGTGGGCGCAGGCAGGAGGTTGCCTTGCAACTTCAGGCAACACTCCAACTCCCAGAGATTCAGGTTCTTCCTCCGAGGCTATGAGGAGGCTACGTTGATTGGAAAATCTTCAGCTCCTGCATGTAACAGCTCCCCTGGCCTGCCCGCCCCTGCTGAGATTGTGTCCAATGGGATCTCCGCGCCCATAGCTTTGGAGACACCCTGAGGCCCTTGACTCGGCACTTTGCTACCAGTAATAGGGTTACACAACCATGTGTAACCCCTTGGCCATGTGACCTCACAGGGCCACCCCACGGAGGGGACAGAGCACACACCCTTATTCAGTACTTGGAGCTTGGCCCAGCAATGCTGTGGCTGCTGGAACATCA
The DNA here is from genome assembly GCA_004026585.1 of Noctilio leporinus. Classification (NCBI taxonomy): domain Eukaryota; kingdom Metazoa; phylum Chordata; class Mammalia; order Chiroptera; family Noctilionidae; genus Noctilio; species Noctilio leporinus. The sequence continues at coordinate 29,112 of PVIW01010774.1, forward strand.
ACCGACCTGACTGAGGCAGAGGCTTTAAAAACACTTGCGTGGTGGGCTTCCCGCACCTGCGTTGTCCGCTGGCAAAGAGCATCCCCAGGTTGAAAGATCGGAACCCACCACCTGAAGCAGAAGCGTCCCAGCTGAAACCTCTGAACCAGGAGCAAGAAAATCAGTTGATCATTCTCAAAGCCAGCAAAACCTAGGGCTATTACACAATGCTGCCATAGCACAAACCCCACCACTGTGCCAGGAGAACGTGGGCTTCCCCAGCCCCATACCCAGTAAGATGCACAGGAGTTCAGCCCATCTGGTCACCCACTGTCCCAGAGGCCACTGTGGCCCTGGCTCTGAGGCAACTAGAGAGACTCCCCCAGGCTCGGGGAGATACCCCAGGCTGTGGGCCACACAGAATTAGAGCCAATCTGCACATCAAGACTGGGACTTTGGATGAGTGACTTTCTCTGTCTGAAAACCACCAGTACAGGGACCGTGCCTACTTCACTGAGGGTTGAGAGGGCTCCGTGAGAGACCATGTGTGGGCAGCAGCACAAAGCTGGGTGCCCAGTGCTAGCATTCGGCCTCATCAGGTAGGCAGGGGCTGGGTCTGCCATAAGTCTTTGGGATGGGGGCATCCCAAGAAAGCTCACTCTTGAGGAAAATGAAGCCTCACCTTTGGAGGGAATGATTTTAAGGTCAATATGGAACCTTGTTGCTGTAGCCTGAAAAAAAACCAAACAGGTTTATCTCAGTACCAACTCTAAGCCTGGGGGCCTAGGCCATACCGCTTGGGAGCTTGCATCATCAGCTAGGAGTCCTTTAAACTTCAAGTAAAAAAAAATATACAGCAAATCATTGCTTAAACACAAAAGGCTACTTTTTCTCACATAACAAGTAGTCAGGAGGTAGACCGTTGCTGGTGGTGGTCCAATGGCTACATAGTGCCTTCCAGCACCATTACCCCATCTTTCCTCTCATCCTCACAGTTTGGTTTTTTCAAACCTTAACCTCATTGCCTAACAACCGCAAGATGGCTGCTATGGTTCCAACCATTTCATCTTTACATAACCCCATAGAAGACAAAAAGAAGCTAAGCAATAACAGGGGAGTTCCTTATTATCAGGGAGGAAAATGTCCTGAGAAGCCAGAAATCAGCTGCAGAGAGGATAAGACCAGATACCTTTGAAAAGTATACCTGAGATGGTTGTGACAGCCTGAGACATGTCACAATTCATCCCCCAGAGTCGGTACATTGTTCCCCCAATAGTATCTGGCTCCTATTGGCAAGGCAGAAGGAGAAGGAATGCTTCAGAGGCAACGGGTATGTAAAGGTGTCGGCTGGAGGAGGGAAATTCAGGCCCCTGGGGAAAGCACCAGACAGGACCCACTCTGTAGCAAACCTCAGATTTTACTTTATTGCAAACAATAGATCCACTGTTGCAAACGGCAGCCTCTAAGAGGACCAGAGAATCAGGTCTGATGCTCCACAAGCAGGAACTTGGAAGCTAGAAGTCCCACCCAAAGACACCAAGGGACTGTTCTAGTTAGACCACAGACACCACCACAGCCCGCCTCTGGCTGGAGGCTTCAGGACACCCCTCAGCAGAAACAGACACAGCCACCTCCATCCCACTTACCCAAGGAGCACCTTTCTCCTCCACACAACATTGCCTGCATTTCCATTCTTCAAGCCTTGTGCCATACATCTGGTGGGTGGAAACTAGGCCCTGTGCCTTTTGGAAAGCATGTGCATTTGTCTTCTTTGGGGGAAGGAAGGACCCATGATGTACTGTCTTTTATTTTTTTAATGATTTTATTTATTATTTTTTAGAAAGAGGGAAAGGGAGAGAGGAAGAGAGGAAGAGAGACATCAATGTATGGTTGCCTTTCACTTGCCTCCACCTACGGAGCTGGCTGGAGACCTGGCTTGCAACCTGGTTATGTTGCCCTGGCTGGGAACCGAACCAGCAACCTTTGGGTTCTCAGGCTGGTACCTTATCCACTGTGCCACCAGCCAGGTCCACGATGTAGTGTCTTAATGTGAACAGATAAAAACTGCAGGGAGTCTTCTGAGGGTCAGCTAAGGTAGCCAGCATTCCTGACTACACTGACAAGAAACAAGAGAAACAGCCCTGGCTGGTAGCACAGTGGATAAGGTGCCAGCCTGAGAACCCAAAGGTCACTGGTTCAATTCCCCAGCCAGGGCACATAACCAGGTTGCAAGCCAGGTCTCCAGCCACATCCATGGCTTGAGGCAAGTGAAAGGCAACCATACATTGATGTTTCTCTCCCTCTCTGCCCCTCTCCCTTTCTCTCTCTCTGGAAATAATAAATAAAATCTTAAAAAAAAAAAAGAAAAGAAAGAAAGAAAGAAGAGAAACAGGTGACACCATGAAAAACACACCTAAGTTATTCACTGGGAACTCTCAAAAACACCTGGGTTGAGCCAGATAAGCTGAATTACAGGGACATTGTTGGTACGTGGTAGATGCTTCCCCAAAGAATTAAATGAATTTCCAGAGGACCTAGGAACTCTGGACTTGGGCCCACTGGTGAGGTGACAAATTTGCATGGAAGCTGAAATAGAGACAAGTGCACGTCCTGGCTCTGCCACTTTTCGTTATCACCTGACATCTGGGAGCCTTGGTTTGCCCACCCGGAAAACAGAGATAATGCTGGCTACTACCGAGGGTTGCTGCCAGGAACATTCCACCTCCTGTTCAGTTCATGCCACAGCAGGGAATCCTGTGTCTTTAAATATCTAAACCACCGTGGGTCTCAGGGAGAGGGAATGGGAACCAGGCGAGGGTATTTTAATCTGTGTAACTGTAACTGTTCTGAGAGCTTGGAGGTTGTGGCAGGCAGAATTTCGCCATCCCCTCATAATACCTATTACCAGTGTTACACCCAAGGAAGGACTTTTGCAGGTGTTAACTAAGGTTACTCACCAGCTCACCTTAAAATAAAGAAGTTATCCCGAATTATCTGGGTGGGCTCAATTTAATCACATGAGCCCTTAAAGGCAGAAGAGAAAGGCAGCAAAAAGATTCAAGGTGCCTTTGCTGGCCTTGAACATGAAGGAACATCATGAGAAGGAGCTAAATCTGACAACAGCTAGAGAGCCTGGAAGAAGACCCAAAGTGCCCCAGCAGAACTACAGCCCCCGGTAACGCCTTGACTTTACCCTGGAGATACCCTAAGCAGAGAATCCGGCCATGCCTTGCAGGCTTTGGACCTACAGAAGCATGAGACAATAAATGGATGTTTTAAGCCACTAAGTGTGTTGCAGTCCACTACACAGCAATAGAACACTGACACAGGAGTATCATCCCCTTTTCTAGTTGAGGAACTCTAAATTCACATAGCCACAAAGTGAGTGGTGGGACCAATGTAGGAATCCAAGTCCCTGCAACTGACCCCTGAGCACATGCTGTCACTTCTGATTCAGCCTGTCCAGAGGAGGAAACTAAAGACTAGAGGCTGGGGTGTGGCCTGCCAGCTCTGTAGCTTCTCAGCACAGAAGAGATAGGAGCAGGCTATGGGCCTGTCCTCCTGAACTCCTCTCAGGAGCCCCAGGAGCCCACAACTCAAGGTCTATCTGTGTCCATTCACTCAGTTCAAAACGGCCCCCTAGAGACCTGGAACAGGGCATTGCCTCCCAAAGTCAGAGGTGAAAAGACGACAGCCATCCTCTCTGGGGAGCTCAGCAGACCTCACCCAGATGCGGTCAGACTCCAGGCTACAGCTTCTCTGTGTAGAGAAGAGGCCTGAAGAAGTCAAGCCCTGGAGAGAGACCCAAAGGTGCTTCTGGCAGCCCACAGCTTCTGGGAGAGAGCCCACTGAGTGTGAGACAGGAACTGGAGGGCCCAAAGGTAGGAAGAGCATTCCTGGGGCAGAGATGGGATGGGTGTGGGCAATCAGCAGACCACTGAGGTCCTTCTGGCCTTAACGGACTTCACTTCCATGTCCTGATGTTTCTGATCTATACTCCAAATCAGGGGAAACAGTTGTTCCATTGACCAGATTAAAGATGTATTCAGTTTGACTGATGTAGTGCTTAATTTTTTTTTTCCTCATTAAAAACCAGATTTCTAACCTCTCTTGAAAAATTATAAATCCTGGCCACACTCCACCCATCTTCCCACACGGCAGCAGGGACTAGAGTCAGGTGGCTGCCATGCCTTCTGGTGGCACATGAGTTTGGGAGTCTCCGCTAATCCCTGGGGCCCTCTCCTCACCTACCTGCCTAGTCCCTGAAGACATCTGAGTTTCAATCCCTTAGGCCCAACTTGACTCTCTGACTTTGCACTTCTGCCCCTGGCTCATCCAGTCCTGGGGGACCTTGTGGGAGGGGCCTAGCCTCTGGGAGAAGTAGAAGTTGGGGCATTAGGACAGAAATTCAGGTGCCTCTTCCAGACGTGTGTGTGCATGCGCGTGCACACATGTATGTGTGTGTATGAGAGAGAGAGAGAGAGAGAGAGAGAGAGAGAGAGAGAGAGAGAACAACTGTGCCCAGTGACCTGGTTTGGCTAAGAGTTGGTCAGGGCTCATACTCCTGACTTCCTGGTGCGAGCCTAAGGGAATGTACAGGTGACCATTCACTTCCTCTGCCTTCATGAGCCTCTGGGCTCCTTGATGCTAATGGAGCAGCTGCATTTGGCCAAAAGAACAACTGAAAGAGCAGGAATGGCCCTTTCTCCTCCTCCAGGGCAGCTTCCCATTCCATCATTCCACATGGCCCTTTGGGGAGGTCCAGCTCTCCTCACCTCTGGGGTCCACCTCTGAGGAAAAGAATCAAAACCTACTTCGTCTTCAGACCCCTGGCCTTCTAGGAAAAGACCCTATAAACAGATTTGGAGGCGAAGCTTTGCTGCCTTCATTGTGAGCTGAGACGCTGGCACTGCAGTAGAAGAGACAAGAAATGAGGAGTAAATGGGGGAGGGAGGTGGAAAAATTAAATTTTGCGTGATCAGCAAGGTTTCAAACAATCGCTCGCCAACTGAAGTGGGTGCCACGTCTATAAGTCATTCTGTTTTATAGACCATTAGGATCTCCAGAGAGAACCTGCATGGAGACCACTGCTTTTTGTTGAAATTAAAATGTCAGAGAAAAAGAAATAGAACAAAACAGGGAATCTGCAATTAATTACCAGGCCATAAAAATTCAATAATCAGGAGGCAGAGCGGCCGCGGGCCCAGAGGTATCAGAGCCAGCGTAACAAGAATGGAATACATTAATCTTTTCAAATTAGTTTTTTAATCTGACAGGGATATATGGTGACATGCCTCCCCTCCCCGCCCGTCCCCCCTCCTCCGCGGGCTCCGGACTGAAGCCAGGCTGGGGAGGAAGGTTCTGCGGTGAGAAGGGGGCCTGCCCACACCCGCACCCCCAGACCAGGGAGAGAATGAGGTCTGCGGCCTCAACGGAGCCCAGGGCCTGCCTGTCGGTGGGCCTGGTGAAGGGGTCCCAGCAGTAGTGCCAGGAAAGCACTTTTGGGGAGTATGGTTCAAGCTGGGGCCCAGAGTCAGAGCAGCTCTTCAGTACGCCCCGCTCTGGACAGGGAGTCCAAGGGTTTAAGAAAACAAGAGCAGGGGCAGGGGGAGTCAGCATGGAGAAGTGGTCTCTGAGCTTTGGTTTCCTCCTCTGGAAAACGAGAATGATATCACAGCCTCACAGCGACGCCAGCTGCTCAGTAAAAGGCCCCCTACTGTTACCATTTTTACTGTCTAGACTGGCTGTTCATTCAGCAAGGAGCCAGAGCACACAATTCACAGAGCATTTATTTAGCACTTGCTGAGCCCTGGGCAAGGAGGGACCAGCAGCCTCAGTCCTTACCCTGGGGAATGAGACTAGTAGTCAAGTCAGAAAAACAATCACAGGGCCAAGCAGAATGCAGAGGATGAATGGGGAAGGGGCTTCTCTTCAGAGCTGGACGGTCGCCTGGTGACAGAGAATTTGAAGGAGTGGACAGCCCGACGTGGCCATACCCAGCATCCAGGTCCAGCAGCAGACCTCATGCTCCTCGGGGCACTGCAGGTCTGAGGGCCACCGCTGATTGGCCAGAGGACCAGTCCCACCCCTGTATCTGATCGGAGGCTGTGCCCTTGGCTCCTGGAGTCCCGCCCAGAACTGGGGCTCCGACTGAGCCGCCTCCCCCAGGCCCACGAGTATGGCGGTGACGGTCAGTCTTGAGTTCGAAGTTTTTCTTCCGCTCAACCTGGTCTTCAGCCTCAGCCAAGCTGCTCTCGCATCGTCTCTTCCTCCCCCAACAATCCTGCCCCTGGGCCTGCTAGCGCTGAACTCAGCCTAGGAAGCCCCCAGTGGAGCTCTAACCAGAGTGGTTACTAAATGGGCTGTCCCCAGAGGACACCCATAGAGCGGCAGCTAGGTGACCTTTTAAATGTAAAAGTTGTAGCACACTAAGTGTTGGGCCCTGTGTAAGCCCTTCACCTGGATTTTCTCACTCCATCCCCTGGGAACTGGGGACCGTTAACCCATTTTACAGAAGAGTTTGTAAAGCTGGGGTTGCTCACGGGTTCTGTGTGTCCTTTGGTCTCCGAACCCAGCTTCACTAAGAATACAAGCCAGGACAGTTGCTTCCACCTCTCCCAATGGCACACAGTAGGTGTTCAGCCAGTACCACCTGGACAGTGTCCCTGCAGAAGAGTCTTCAGGGGGTCTCACCTGCTTTCCAATCTTCTTCCTCCCCAAGATGTCACTCCAACCTATAATTGCAACAGCAGCTGGCATTTATTGAGCACCTACTGTGTGTCAGGCTATGGGATCTGATGTCATGTGCAGTAAGACTGTGGTCCCTGTTCTCCTGGTTGTATACCCCCAGAATTCTTCACTCCTTCAACCTGATACCGTTGGTCACCTCTCCCAAAGGCCTGATTCTGTTTTTCTCAATGACTTTGACTTCCATCACTTTTTGCTCTTACTATCCTGTTACACTGACGGCCCACTCACCCTCCCACATATGCTCCAGAGGGTCTCAGCAGAAACAGTAGTGATAAGAAAGAAGCATATCAAATTTTTCTCCCTGATTCAGGTCCCCAGAACCTAGATGTAGGTCTCAGTCCCCGCTGAGGCGAAATTCCTAATGTAGCCACCAGATGGCACCCAGCCCGCTCGGGAAGAGCTTGCAATAAAGCCATGAGGCCGCCAGATGTTGCTCGAGACTGAAGCCCTGCAGGCAGCGCCAAGACAAGGCGGGATAAGAAAGGCTGGAGGATCCGAGTGCGGTCCCTGTAGCCCCAGCGCAAGTGACCTTGCCACCGCCACCTCCGACCCACGCCATGATCCAACCCATGCCCCGGCTCTCTGGGCCAGCCACGCTGGCCCTGGGATCGGCCGCTCTGGGCGCCGCCTTCGCTACCGGCCTTTTTCTGGGTGAGTAGGAACGAGCCTGCGGCTTCTTCCGCAGAGGCCCCACAGGCAGGGCTGGCACGGAAGCACAGCTTGTGAATCCCTGAGGCTGACTGTGGCTAAGGGAGTCCCAGGCCCTGACTTAGCCCCACTCCCGGCAGGGAGATGGTGCCCTCCATGGCGATCCCGGCGAGAGAAACGCCTGCTACCCACTGAGGACAGCCCCCTGTGGCAGTATCTGCTCAGTCGCTCCTTGCGGGAGCATCCGGCGCTACGAAGCCTGCGGCTGGTCAGCAGGGCCGAGGGCGGGAACTGGCGCCCACCTCGGACCCTGCGGATCCCACGTGGTTGCATGACCTTGGACTGGGCGGGGACCCACTCTGGGCTTCCGCGCACCTTAGCCCGGGCGCGGTGGGCGTTCCCTGGGGTGGGCGTTCCTCCAGGCCGTGCCCACAGCCCCGCCCACGGGGGGAGGTCCTGAACCTAAGCCTGTCTGGGGTGACTGGCAGAGCTAGAGCGACCCTCTTCCCTCCCACACACACAGCTGACTCTGGAGCAGCCACAGGGGGATTCCATGATGACCTGTGAGCAGGCCCAGCTTCTGGCCAACCTGGCGCGGCTTATTAAGGCTAAGAAGGCGCTGGACCTGGGTAGGGCGCGCGGCCGTGATCACTGAGTGTCTAAATCACCAGCCATCTCCCCAGTGTGGCCTGAGCCTACCCGTGTCTCTGTACCCAGGCACTTTCACAGGCTACTCAGCCCTAGCATTGGCCCTGGCACTGCCCCCTTCCGGGCGCGTGGTGACCTGCGAGGTGAACCCGGGGCCCCCGGAGCTGGGGCGGCCCCTGTGGCAGCAGGTGAGTGTCCCCCATCTGGCCCCGAGAACCCAACCACTCAATTCCCAGCTCTGGAAGAAGGGTCATGCTGTCTTTGACCCTACCCCTTCCTCAGGCTGAAGAGGAGCACAAGATCGATCTTCGGTTGAAGCCCGCCCTGGAAACCCTGGGTGAGCACGGTGTGGAAAGGGCCTTGGTGCCATTTCCCAAATGGGGCCGTCGGGTGCAAGCTAGTGACCAGGTCCTCCGGACAGGATTGGGGCAATGACAGCCCCTCTACCCCACTGCCCAGCCTCAGGGTATACAGCCATGTGCAAGGTGGCAGGGCTGTCGTCCTCGAGGCCCGAGTCCCTGAGTGGTCACAGCACCTGGACTGGCCTGGGCAGGGGCTTCTGTCCACCAGACTCAGCCACATCTGCTCATCCTCCCCTGCAAGATGAGCTCCTTGACGCGGGCGAGGCTGGCACCTTCGACGTGGCAGTGGTGGATGCGGACAAGGAGAACTGCACCGCCTACTACGAGCGGTGCCTGCAGCTGCTGCGGCCAGGAGGCATCCTCGCTGTCCTCAGTGTAAGGGATAGCCTAAGGCAGAGGTCCCCAACCTTGTTGGCACCAGGGACCAGTTATGTGGAATGGGGAGCGGGGTGACAGGAGGCGGAGCTCAGGAGCTTCGCTGGCGATCCAGTTACTAACAGGACCCCTGGACTAAGGAGAGAAGATTCTCTCCAGCTGGGAGTCTCTTTCCCCGTGATTCCTCCCCGTGCCCCGCCCGCATGCCCCTAAAGCCCCACCGGATACCTGTAAGCTGCTCCTTCGTGATATTCAAACCACGTCCCTAAACTGAGTCCCTAAACCTTCATTCACCAGCAGCTCTTCAGTCTCTAGTTTATCACCCCGCCTCCTGCTCAGGCACCTCCCTCCGAGGCCCCATCCCCGTGACGCCCCACCCTCCACAGGTCCTGTGGCGAGGAGAAGTACTGCAGCCCCAACCCCGAGACCTGGAAACCCAGTGTGTGAGAAACCTGAATGAGCGCATCCTGCGGGACGCCAGGGTCCACATCAGCCTCCTGCCCCTGGGCGACGGCCTCACCTTAGCCTTCAAAATCTAAGACTGGCCCCTAGCAATGACCTCAATGGATGGGAGCTGGGAATCCGTTATAAATGTCAATAAAGTGGGTCCTGAAAGAACACAACTTCTGAGCTTCCTTACATCACTCAAGTGGGGTAGGGAAGGAACAGCACAGGCAGTTTCTTGAGCAAAAGAGAGGCTTAATGTTAGACGTCCATCCCTTTCCTGGAACAGTCCTCAAGGCCATCTGGCACCAGGGCTATGGCCCAACCACAGGAGCATCCTGACTGGAGGCAGGATATAGCTTTAATTGACCTGGCCACATGCATTTGGACAGAGGACCCAGCTCCTCAGGTTTGCCTCTACTCCACAGGCTAAGGGTCCGATGCTGGGTAGAGTTCACCTTGACTTCCCTCCATCTCTTCCTAGGAGGGACAAGGGAATGAAGTTCAGTCCAGCTGGAATGAGTGGGGAGTAGGCTGTCAGTTCAGCATCCAATTAACCATGTTCGCTCCTGAGTGCCAGCTCAGCCTCATCTCTCCAAACCAGGCCACTTGACTTAGGACATGGGGACCTCTGGCCAGAGAGGTCTATAAGCAGGAATCTTTTAAACAAGTGCCCCAGAGGAAAGTTACTTTCCAGCACCAATATCTGAGTGGAGGTAGAGGAGCCAGGTCCTTCACTTTTTTCAACCTCTTCCCCAAATTCTGCAGGATATCCATGCCTCTGGCAGAAACGGCATCAGCCTAGAAAACAATCAGGTTTTGCCACTACTGGTTAGGCCCAGGAAGCGGAGATGCACCTGAGGGCTGCTAGAAGCAGAGCTCCACAAGCCCACAGGTGGCAACTTTCATACTCCTACAGGTCCTGGATCTATCTTGTATCGGTTGGCCAAAAGTTTAATTTTTCCCATACTATGGCTCGAGTAGCGTTTAGCTGTCTTCAACTTCATTGGAAACAATTTTGTTAGCTTCCGTTTAACAGCTGTCATCAGCATGCATTCAAAAAAACATCAAAATTGGTGAATTTTTGTGCAGCCATTTTAATATTGAAGATGGAAGAAAATACGCACCATTTTTTATATATTATGCTTTACTATTTCTTGGTACTATTGACATTTTAGCCAAGTAATCCGTTGCTGTGGAGGGCTGTCTTAAGCACTGGAAGAGGTTTAGCAGCATGCTTGGCCTCTACCCACTAAAGCCAATAGTGGAAGATAGCCAACATACTCAAACAATAGAAATCAATAGTTGTTGGTAAAAATGAAAAATGTTTTAATTTGTTGTATTACATCCATCCCCTCTGCCCTTTCCCCACTCCCCTACTCCCCCACAAAGTCAATCCCCCTTGTCCATGTCCATGGTTCTTCCATATGAAAAACGTGTCTTATTTTACAGAAAAAAACTAAATGAACTTTTTGGCCAACCCAGTATTTCAGACAACGCCTGGGGCCTACCCTTCTCTCCTGCACACTTATAAAAACACATTAGGATACATATGGGTGGATAGGTCCAGTTTTCTCTAGGTAAAGCCTTGACAAACTGGTAACTTATTATGCCACACCTTACAACATATATTTACACCCCAGTCCAGAGCCAGAGTACTGGACCAGGTGACCTCAAGCTACAGCATGACAGCCACCAGTTATTCAGGGAGCTGCAGTTGTCACAAGGCCCAGTAACCAGGTTTCCTCGCACTTGACCACCACCAGCAGCCTGAGACTTTGCTGGTCTACTTCACACTTGTTATGTATCCCAAAAGCATTAAGAGATGCTTTCACACCTAGCTTTCAGACATCTTTTCCTGTTTTTCATCTTACCTAGTAACAGGTCCTGACTCAAGTAAAAGTTGGTTAAAATTCCAACTTTCTGCCAGTAGGTCACATGTGTCTGATTCACAGGGACAATTTCAGCCAGTCCCATATGACAAAATTGAGACCAGAGTCATCTTTGTGCCCTACAGGACACCTGGGTGGAGAGCTTACTTAGGCTTCTAACTTCTCATCACATTCTTTTATTTTATATATATATTTTAGAGGTGGGAAGGAAAGGAGAAAGAAGAGAAGAGACACATCAATGTGTGGTTGCCCCTCACATGCCCCCAACCAGGGACCTGGCCCACAACCCAGGCATGTACCCTGATTGGGACCTGAACTGGTTGGTGACCCTTTGGTTTACAGGCCAGCACTCAATCCAACAAGCCACACCAGCCAGGGCTCATCACATTCTTCTTGATCAGGAAATTTTCAACACGTTATTACTTTTTGGGTAATGAGTCTCATAGTACTACATTTTAATGTTTTCTACTGGCCTCAAGCTGTACTTCAAGTCTGCATTACCAATTTGTTGGACAAATCTTCCCCCTCTCTAACCCTTGTTCCCAATCCTTCAGACTAATTCTCACATCAAAAAGCTTGCTCTTAAAGAACTTAAAAAAGCTTGCTCTTTTCTCCTTTTCTAACCAAAATTATTTATTTCTATCAATCAGCCCAAGTCCATATGAAGGCCAATGGCAACACAATGCATTTAGTCTGGTCCCAAACTCAGGCCCAAGCTTTTCAAGTCAGGAAAATGAGTAATGTTCCTCTCTCAGATACTGTCTATGCCTTAGTTCATTTCCCTACACTTAGTCTCATCCCAATCATCTTCCACAGCAATAGTTCAGAGGTCTGGTGAAGTGTATACAACTCTTCATCACCTCCCTTCATCACTTACTCTCCCTTTCTAGAGTTAACAAATGATCTTATGTTTTTGCACAAACTTACAAGCTGAAGATGTAAAGCTATACTATGTCCTCTTATTGTAGTCTAAAAAGCTCACAAAGTTACTCTTAAGAACACAGAGGAGTTTGTGGCACAAGTTTTGGTAAAGAGCAAAATGCTCACCTGAAAAAAATTAATTATTAGCTAGATACCCAGGGAGATTTGACCCCAGCTAGCAAATTGTTAATTCTGCAAATACTTGGAGTCATTAATTACGTATACTTGTTTTATTCATAATTTGTCATGTTTTAGGATACCAAAAGTGATTCTAATGGTTGATATTTAACAAAAAAATTTTAACCTTATCTTAAATCCACTGATCCATTTCACTCAATGGCAATATTCAATGTTAAAAGGAACATAAAAACAAACATGCACACAATGGCACAGTTTTCATAAAGGTCTATTTCATTATTGGTGGGTAGCTCATTTAACAGTTAAATACATTTAAATAATGTATAGGTGACTGCAGAACTGCAGCACTGGTAACTAGAGAGATAACCAATTCAACTAGAAACCAGCTAACAAGTAACTGTCTAAATATTTAAAACACAGCTCTTGTTTAGTTCATCCTTTGTTTTGATCACCTTCTTGGAGGGAAAAAAAGCCTGCTGGTCACAATGGAAATATATTAAGGCCAAGTCTTCTGATATCCATTCTCAGAGGTTTCTTTCAGCTGGATTAAGCCTCCAATTCCAGGGCGAGCCCAAGTTTGTGGCCTCCAGCATTAATGCTCTTCCCATCTACTACAGCAGACAGTGTTAGCTTCACACC